>JAOVVB010232863.1:0-10305 GCA_028570985.1 Heterobranchus longifilis
CAGCGTTTCTGGGTCTTCCGCATCTGCGCTCATTGCCGACTGTAACGGCACTGTAGGGGCACTTTCTACCTATATTTGTAACATTACAACCTTACAGAAGTCCTGATGGCTCTTTTAAAGGCACAGTTTCTGAATAAGGGCTGTGTATATTTCTCTGTGGATTGTGTTTTGATACTTTCACACTATTTATATAGCACCTAGACCTGCTTTATAATTTAAAAAAAAAGACAGAAATCTAATCTGTGGGATATGGGACCTTTAAGTTTAACTGACACATACAGTAGTAATGTATATCAACTGATATCTGCTTCTGATAAGGGGATCTGATGCAATGTGATTGATTATATAGTGTCTATCATGAAGTATGGGAGGACCTAATTCTAGTTTCGAGTGAGACAACTTTGTCAGATTCCACGTAAATATGAAAAACTGTTTAAGTGTACTTAACTAGATGCTCTGTTAAATTCTATAAAATAATTCAATAATGAAAATGCTCCAATTGAAAGATATTTCACAACAGCGAAAAAATATTGGCCTACGTATCGGCTTTCAAAAACCCTAGTGCGCACACACACACTCTGAGGAATGTTGTGTGTATTGTGAGTGGGAGTTGAGGTCAAACATGACTATCAGGGACTGTGTTAATGTATTCAACTCCTATAGAGGCTGACTCTGGCGGCTATCTGTTTAACAGTGGGTCAATTCATCCTGCTAGCAAAGAGGGCCACGAGCATGACAAAAAAATGGGGGCTTTGACGCAACTGAAGTGACCGTTTCAAAGTTAAAGGGGTTCATCAGCTTCCAGTCATGTCCGCTGTTTCCTCGAGAGGTTGCACATACATCACTTCGAGGTTGGGTTCATTTAAAGTGCCATGATAAAAAAAAAAAAACATCTGGTAATGACAGAAGCAGGAGACTTTATCCATACTAGCCCATAGATTTGTGGCACATATAAAGTCACTAATCAAATGACAAAATATACCATGTTACCTCAAAGAAATACATTTTTCACATCAATTATCCTCAAACCAAGATAACCTGATGACATCAACAAATAACCCTTATGACATCATTAGGGTTATACTTTTTTTGTTTTTCAGAGGAGTACTCAGGTGATGGTAATATTAGGTAATGTACTGTATTAGATTGAAGAAAATAATTGAAAATATATTTTGGTTAGGGGAAACAAACCCTTTCAATTAATACAATTACATACAAATGTTGTATATGTATTCTTAATATTCAGTTGTAGCTGCAAGTGTCTAACCTGTAACCTCCCCCTATCTACAATACACTACCCTCTTTGTGTGTGATCTAGACTTACTGTAATAAAACAAAATGAATAAGGCATTATGGCCTTTATCTGGATTGACCCCATCAGTGGACTAAATGAGAAAGAAAATAACTGCCCCTAACATTTTGTACATCTTGCATAAATGTCATCTAACATATAATTTTGGCTAATCTTAATTTTAAGATTCAAAACATATTATAAATTAGATGTGAAATATATTTCAGGCCTACTGCATATTTTACCAGGTGGGAGAAAAGTCAGGCGGAGAAAAAAATTGGGGATTGGAACTTTAAACAAATGAAAATGGAGACACGGAATCCAGAGTCCATTTATCAGAACAGTTTATTGTTGTGCACAAGATATTTTTAATTGGTTATAACAAGCAAGAAAAAAACACTTCTCATTTAATCATACTAACAGTGAAATGACTTACATGAAATACCATCTGTTGCCTTCAACAGAACATGGTGTTTGTTCAATACACGACCTGCTCCCATAGGAGTTAAATGTGTCAGTTTGTCTTAAACAAAGTCCATTAGCAGTCCTGTTAGTATTGATTTAAATTCCCCTCTAAGCCTGTTTACAATTCTTTCTTGTCTTTTATATTGACAGCGTGGAGAGTCCAAACAAGTTAATCAGCATGAGAAGTGCTTTTCTTTTCTTTTCTTTGCACTATTTGTGTCCAAATGACCAGGAATAAAGCAAGAAAGAGACCAAAAAGATGAGAGAGAGAAAAAGAGAGAGAGAGAGAGAGAGAGAGAGAGAGAGAGAGAGAGAGATATTAAAGCACCTGTCTTTCATACTTTTAGTAATATATTACCAGGAGAATAAAACAAAGCAATCACTCTGCAATGCAACACTTTCTCACAGATCTTTATCTTGTGTTATTCTCACCTACTTTACTATAATCAGTAATTCCCATTTATATTTCAGCACCAGAATAATCAGACTAATCTAAAAGTCTGATTAAACTATAGAATCCATTGAATAATTAAAACATTTTCATATGTTTCAATTACAAAAAAAAAAAAACTGGGTTTCAAGGGGCTCCCCATGAACAGGATTTACTTTACTCCTCCTCCTGCATGGGCCCCCAAAGGCCTTGTACAGTATGTAAGGGGTAAACATTAAAATATTCATGTATCAATTAAATCTGTAGAAATTAATCTAATAAATATAACCAGACAAAGCAATTACAGGCTCTTAAACACTAGAAGTTATTATGAGGATAAATCCTGCAGGGCTTTGGGAGTAATGCCGAGTACATGAGTAGTTCTAATACAAATCTACAGTGCTGGATAATTACTGTAGTGCCAGTAACTCCTTAAATGAAATGCTTTATGATGAACCTGAGTACAAGAAGATTACAAACTAAATTAGAAACAACATAAACAACTGAACGATGAACAAATATGCTGCTTTAGTTTGGGTGCATTTACTACAGTATACAGTGGTGCCATTAAGAATTAAGCCTCTAACATGCACCAATTGTGTTTAGCATTTCATGTTTTGATTACAATAATGATCTCTAAGTGCTCTTTTAATTAATTTAATGATACCTTAATTCATAAGGAGCATCACTGCACAGCCTCAGAAAAGGAAATGATGCCACCACAGAATTAAATAGAAATGTCAGATCATTCTCACCCTTGTAGTATAAAAGCTTCTGATATAAAACCAATATATATGAAGAAAAAACATGAATGACTACAAGTTCTAGTTATGTCTTTTTGAAGTGCACCCAAATCATGATTTTCATTGGAATTACTTTCTCTGCTGTTGACAGTGAGGTCCTTGGATTATCTGGAGTAACCAGCACATTGTTTCTCAACTGGTTTTCAGCATTTTTCTTTTTTCTTTTTCTTTTTTTTTTTCTCTTTAAGCATCGCAAGCAACAATATGTTCACCATCACAACTGGTTCACAACATGGACACATAACACTGACACTATCTGCATGGCTATAGATACACATGGGAAGGTGAGAAAACATGTTTTTTTCTGATTTGGGTGAATTGACCCTTTATTTGTTTGTGGAACTGCATTTCTTTTAATTTTTTTTTTTTTTTTACATCATTTGGATCATGTATTGTGTCTTTAAAAACATTTTGCAGTCAACTACTGTAGTATTAATTATTCAGTTATAATAATGTAACAGTAACTGCTCAAATCATAGCTCAGTCTAACTATCAGTCTAAGATAATGTGCTTTGCTTTGATTCTGCCAAAGTGCCTCTGAGCAAAACACTGCAGTCCTGCTTCCTGCTTCCAGTGTTACTGCTCATGTCTGACCTTTGACATTTGGGGAAAATATGGAAACTGTGAACATAGATAACTGTCTCAGAGATGAAACAAGAGCCTTATTCCTAATTCATAACATTTTTCATCAAAGGCCAATATTGCCCCCTTGCATCAATCCAACCCTAAGGTATCTATTAGACTTCACATTTTTACGGGCTTATCCCTATGAAGTTCCAAAAATATATTTTTAATATGGAAAAGCCCGTAAAAGTGCCCCGCGTGCCCAGGGACACAGTGTCTTGTCCGGACTCTGAGGCAGTGTAATTGCCCCCTGGGCCCCCCTCCTGAACCCCAGATCCGTCTTTACAGCTTGCATTAGCATACATAATACTGCTCTGTGGACTCAAAGAGTCATGCCAATTGAAATGCAATCATTTTCACAGCGGAGCACTGCCATCGCCACTTTAATTGAGTGTGTGAGAGTGCCTGCATGTGTATGTGTATGGCTTTGTATCATGAGACAGGGGATAATTGCTTTTGCAATACAACTTAGCAATATGTTGTTAATTCAATGATAGGACTTGATTGCTTTTGTCTAGTCGCATCCCCTGGGCTGGCTCGTGTGTTTCTGATGTTTGTCAGAAAACAGAAGGTGCAGTTGATAACTGCTGGCCACATCCCTTTAGACTGTCTGCACTGTATGTGTGTACACACACACAATAATTAATTTGTGTTACATGCTAAAAACAGGGTCTATAAACTGTTACAATAAAGAGGAGAAATGCACTTGATATGAATATCCCACTGTTCAGTGACAACCAACCCCAATTATCTTACCAATTATCTTATCATTATCTGTGGATTGCTTTTGTCAAATTACAAAGTGGTAATGGCTGCATTTTAGATTCAAAGACGTCTGTTCTTTATATCTCTACTGTGCATGTTGTCTCTGTCCCTGAGTGTTGTTTTACTTCCTGTATGTGGCTGCAGAGCAACAGGGTAGACATCCTATACATACAGTAGGATGCACATCTACAGATACACCCTTACACATACACAAAATCAGGTGTGTATCATTAAACACTACATCTGTGCAATATGCATATGGCATCAGTGCCACAATCATGGTTAGGCTTTGGCATTTGTGCAACAATTTAACGTTTTTTATTGTAGGGCATTTGTGCAAGATTCAGCAGTATTTTTATTGGGGAAATGTGCAATATACTGGTGTACTGTAGGTCATTATTTTGTGCAATATTCTGGCGTAGGGCTCCATGCAATAATTTAGTGTGTATATGTATGTTTTGGTGTATATGGATATGTGTATGCTACTGTAGTGTGTTTGTATATGTATACAGATGTGTTGTGTGTTCATGGAGAGGCCGTGTGCTGTTACTGTATGTCATGTGTTCTCTTGAATGCAAGACAAATTTCTCCTAAGGGATACAGTGAAGGCTAATCTAATCTAATCTAATCTAATCTATAAGAATGTAATATTAACTAGACTACATGGCCTTTAACCTTAACCTTGACAGTAAATTTAAATGCACCACCGATGGTCTAACACTGTCTCCCTCTGGCCTGCAGTGGACAGCAAAGCCTTAAATGAGGAACCTATATGACCAATTAACATAACAGAACAGTAATTTCCATATAAAGTGGACAAAGCAAATAGCTCTCTAATGAAGATCAGTGTTAGTATTCTTGCCGGCTAATTTCTCTCAACGTCAGCGAGAGCCTGCAGGGACAAAGTGATTGAATTATGAGAATGTGTATTAATGGCAGCGGCTGCTAATTAGCCAAACAGAGAAAGAGAGCATTAATCTTAAAGCCTAGTTGTAGACTATTCAAGTCTAGAGCAAACTTGGCACTGCTTGCCAAACATAATGGCTAAATGCTACGCTGTGGGCAAGAGAGGGACTCGGGGAGCAGCAGGGTTAATCTGTGGATATCCCTAACAAAGACTCACTCTAATATCCTTATTTTAGCTCTGTAGCTCCTCAGAATGTGCCTGTGTTACTGGTTAATGAGCTGGCAGTGAGTTTGCGGTACTGAATTTTAAAATGTAGGCTATAATAGTGTTATTATGGTATTCTAATTTTCTTACTAAGGCTGTTGCTGTTCTCAAATTTTTCTAAATTATTGTTGTTTTGATATCAGCAGTTCAAGGGTAATATTACTTTGTTGTACTTTATGGTACATTTACAACATAATTATGTCCTACAATACCAATAATATTCCAGTTTTGTTGTGACGTGTATGACAAAAAATATGTGATAATGTGGATTAGTCTTGTGGGTGAAATATCATTGAATTTTTTATTTAATTAATAAATACCTTGTGTCTGGATATAATTGAACTGCTGATATCCTGCAAATTTCAACAGCAGGTTTGACTAGTGGTGCGATCGGCTGCACAGAAACAAGCCAGCAGTAAGAGCCTGATGTGTTGTCTGTGATGAGGCACTGACACTCTCTGGCTTATTGGTGTAACTACAATGTGTCTGGGTAGGAAAGGCCTCCATTCATCCTATCAGCCTTAAGAAAAAAAAAAAAAGTAGTTTGCCCCCAGGATATCAAAAACTGAAATGAGATGAAATTTGTTCATTTATAAAACTCAGGTTTTAGACCAAATGAAAACCTTGATTGCCTTTTCATCTAAAATTGTAGCATAGCTCCTTGAGGTTAATTGGCTCTTTTTTTCCAACCAATACAGTAAATCACCAGTGCAACTAGGGAAACACAGCAGATGATGGTAGATTATAAAGAACTGTGAAATGTAGTAGGCCTACTCATATACATTCTTAAAACTAAAGTAGGTTACATTTTGAGAGAAGGGTGTAGCCAAATCATCATTCACTTAACCAAAGGTTATTGGCATGACCATAAGAAAACACTGCATGAATATGGCATGAACTTACAGTAGCCTATATTCAGAACAAAATACAAATAATACAGAAGTTATGAAATATTAGAATCCAAAGAAAATTAAAGGAAGTGATTTAATACCTATGTATAACAGTTTTTGTTTGATTTTTTTTAATAGTCTTCCACCAGGTCTAATAGCACATATTACAGTCTTTATTTTGTCCCAATCTTTTTTTCTTTTTTTTTATCATATAGGCTACTATTACAAATTATTAAAACAGGGCTCCCTAACCATGTTTCGTCTAGATAATAAGTAGGCCTAAGTTAGTCTATCTGTATCATCCATAGACTGTAGGCCAGTCATACTTTGTCTTGTGGCCCCCCAACCATTTTCTAATTCACAATGGAAATAAAGTGATTCACGCTGGGATTTGGGATTGAATGTAAATAAGGTGCCAGAGTGCATAAAAAGCATCAAATAGCCTAGAGCTTGTTTATATTAAAGAAAAGGTGCCAGGGAGGATCCCCTGACAGTGGTACAGGCTAAGCCCTGAATGTCCTCAGACTGGATTTGCCTCTTGGCAAAGATGAGTGAGGACAACAAATGTCAAAAGGTTGAAAACCGGCAATTTAATGAAAAATTGACATATGAATTTGCCTTAGTTTTGCCACCGCATACCAATCCAAAACCACTGTGTTTAATTTGTCAAACAACAATTTCTGTATGCAAGGTTGCTAATAGCCTATCAGATGCCATTACATGCTTCAGTGCAGTATTTCCACCTGGTAGCACCACATGGAAAGAGAATATTACGAGTTTGAATGTTTGTTTGTTTATTAACTGGCCCCTGGCCCCTGGTGCCTTGTTATTTTGCAAAAGTGGCCCCTGGGCAAAGCAAGTTAAGTATCCCTGCTGTAGGCTATACAATATTATATTATGTTTATACGGTCTATATAACTATTCAGCGCTGTCCTCCTCCGCTAGAGGGCGCTACTCGCGCGGAAGAACTCGCGCGGAAGAAAAAGCTTCAACATCACATGATCATTCATCCGCTAAATTTGGATTGTGTTTTGTTTCTACCGGAAGTTTCCTGCAGTGTGTGGATAGTACAGTTTGCTGTGAACCTGCAGTGTACAGACACCGACATGGCTGATACAGTCGAGAAGCTTCAGCAGAAATATTTGGACAGGAGGAAACAGGTTTGAGTTTAACGACAACTTAAAGACAGACACACACCGCTTTGTTTGATAAATGCATGGTGGCAATACTATCCCGTTGAAACAGTGCACACATGCTTAGTTGACATGTATATTCTTCTGAAACTAATGTTCGTGCTTTTCAATCGTTAACGTTAACGTTAAATGAAAAACTTTACACCAAGCTTGAATAAAACTAAAGCACGTGCAACGTTACTGTACCCTTTTGTTAAGAAACACTGTCAAGTAAGTGAATGCTAACGTTAGCCTAGCTAAATTGGTCACACTGCTCGCTTGTTGTCATAACGCCAGTACCTTTTACAAGTTAAATGTGGTCGTATCTAGACGGTAACCCTAGATTTGCAAAAACGAGACTCTCGCGAGACTCATTTCCCGACCACCGAATGTATAACCATACCAATACCTGTCTCGCGAGACTTTGGAAAATCTAGGTTACCTAAATATTGCAAAAGTCAACATTACTTTGCAGATAATTGAACACAGCTGTGACATCCTCATGTAGAAAAAATCACTGCTACTTTGCCCTAAAACATGTCATTGTCCTTATTTTTAGATGCCACCGCCAGAAGACATTGCAGGAACAACAAGTGATGGTAAGTGGACTTCACACAGGGCCTCCACATGTTCTTTAATGGGTTGTAGCAAGTCTTTAATATCAAAGAAATGAGAGGATGTGAAGGCTGACTGTATTGATATATATATATTGATATAGCTTCATTATCATCCTTACTGTCTCCTACAGTGTAAAATGCAAGTTCAAAATTGTGCACAGTAATCAGTGCACAGATTTTTTTTTTTGCCTGATGAAGGTCTAGCACCGAAACGTTGCATGAAAATGTTCTTCTGCAAGTTACGACAGTGTGCGGGATTTTGTTTTGCTGTATTGGATCAACTCATCCCTCTCTTACGCACCTGCCTTAAGAAACTGATGTGCAAAGTATTCCTTTGTGCACAGTAATCTTACCACAGACAGGGCTTGTTTGTTGTTGTTGTCACATCACACTCATTAGTCTAACCCCACATCTATTTCTAATATGCCTAACATTGCTTAATATTTTAGAGACAGTACGGCGGCTCATTTTGGCCAACAGATCCAAACGGCCAAACAAAGAGTTGAAATGCTACAACAAAGCTTTACATGAGCTGTTCAAAGCAGTTACCAGCCATCCTGACCAGTAAGTCTAATGAGATGACTCGTACAAATACCATTTTTCATGTTTTTGTTAGAATATTTTGCCTTGATCAAAACGTGCTGCTGTCTTTTCTAAGGTTTGACAGTGATCGTGGTCTGCACAGCTTTAATGAAGACCTAAGTGGGGAGTCTACGGCCGCCCCACTTCAGGACTCTCAGGTGCTGTTTACAGAAACAGGTGCGTGTTGAGCAATATACCAGTCACCAGTGTTTGAGTTTTCTGAGAAGTAACTGACCACCTTTTATAGCAAACTCAAAGTAGCAGATGCTGAAATAATTTCAGGGTTAATACTTCTTGAAGAAAATCCTTACTTACGTACTCAGGTCGCAGGACTTTTTAACATTAGCCGTACCTCTTGTTCACACTGAATTTTGAAAAAGGGGGTTCAAATTCTATGCTGCACACAAATGGAATGAGCTCCAAAGAAATGTAAAATTACATTCTCTTGTCTCACTCAAAAACTTTAAAAGGTTGCACTTAAGTATTTGCATTTACTCTTGTAAATGCTTTTCTTAAATTGTGAAATTGTGAGAAATTCTGTGCGTGGGCTTACCTCTATTATACCTCTATTTGTGCAGATGTGACCTTGCCTTCCTATCTGGATGGTAGCCCCGGGTCCCAGGAAACTGAGACCGACGGGGAGTTGCAGAGAGCTCGCCAATTTCCTGACTCGTGCCGTTCCTCTTCCTTAGTACTAGCAAAGGTGTACCAGGAGATGATGACCATCTACGAACAACTAAAGGTTGTAAACCATTGTAATGACTGTTTATCACTAAATCCAGATGGAGGAAATAGAACACAGAGAGAGTGACTAGGTGTAAGTTTCCCTGTGTTATTAGAGGATACATGCAGATGTGCATTACACACCAACTTAAATACAGAGAATATTATGATACGAGGATGCCTGTGTATTTGTGTTTGCATTTTCCCATACTTGTATTTTGTGATTGTGAAGAGTAGTTTTGAGTTTTAGACTCAGGAATGTTGTAGGGGAGTCATGATTTTGATTCTAAATCAAAAATTGATTGAGAAGAAACGGATCCAGCCATCTAGTGGCAGACGTTTAACAGTTTGTTCAATTGACTGGTGAAATAAGTTATTGTTATTTATTACATTTAACGATAAATTCATTTGAACATATGGCCTTAGTGTGGTACCTTCCAAAAAATATGGCAGTTATATCACACTTGATACCATGCAGCCTATCTTTTTTAATAATTTGAAAATGTGAATGACAGTTGTCAGGGTACAAAAACAATGATCTGTTGATCTTTATGAATCAAGACTCCATAGTTTAACAATGGCATCGCCTTCAGTGCTGAAAAAAAATAATACATTGAAAATTTAATCAAATCATGGATTTGGAGAATCGTAACACCTGTAGAATGTTATGATAAAGTATAGTAAGATCAGTGTATGCATGACTGTGTGTGTGTGTGTGTGTGTGTGTGTGTGTGTGTGTGTGTGTGTGTGTGTGTATACAGGCAGAGCGACG
>JAOVVB010232864.1:0-10305 GCA_028570985.1 Heterobranchus longifilis
AACGCATGCTTGGCCGACTCTCCCAACAGTTCCAGTGAGACAAATCTCTGGAAGGAGAATAGACATTGTTAAAAGTACGTCACCATGGGGCACGGTTCAGCCTCACCTTCCTGTTTCACAATCCAGAAAAGAGCTGAGAAAGACGCACATTTCACAAAGACAAATGCACCCAAACATGCAGACAATCACTCTGAGGCCAGAGCGAGAAAAAAAAACAAAAAAACACTGAACACACAGACACACACTCGCACTCACAAGGGACAGGGTGTAAATCAAAAGCATGTTGTATGCAAAGAGACCAGGGGAAATCAGAAGCCCTGAGGATGGGGAGGAAGAGCGTGATCGAAACAGAGAATTTATAACGAGAGAGTGGGGAGTATCTACAATTTGTGTCTACCCTAAATCAGATTTTTTTGTTGCTCCTGTGAGACATTTTCCATCCACATCTGTGAACACGAACAAGTATATAAAAAAAGAAGTAGAAACTAAATATTCAACATGACTCCTTTATAGCCTTGGATGCAATATATCACACAGAACTGCAGTTCAAACTAAGACAGGACTTTCACCCAGGAGACCGGGGTTTTTTTGTAAGTGACCGTAACAACCGGAAGTATGTGACGTGATGTCCGGATGTGATTTAATGTCTCAAATATCACGATTTTAAACCAAACCATGACTTTTTATAACCCTGCCAAGTTGTCTCGTTGCCTATAACTAAACCGGACGACAACATTAACGGCATGTTTAAAACCACGAATGGAAGGTTTAGGTACGAGGGTGAAAAACGCTCATATGGGTCATATACTTCCACCGCTGGGGGCGCTAATATAGGAAGCGCTCGTATGTGTCATATTAGAGGGTCGGAACATACAACATATGGTTTGGAGGACTTGTTGGTTTTTGATATTGCTCACACTGGGTGTGCCGTGCCTCTGCTATGTAAATCTAACAAGACTGATATCACTGCCTGCACTATAATCCTGGACCCACATTATTGTCTTAGTTATAATCAAAACTCAAGATTTCTAAGTGGATTTTATGGCATCTCCAACAAGAAGATTTTGTCAGCTCTTTATAGCCCAGTTTATACCACAATATATTTGTCATACATATAGGTTAAGCATGTTCAAACTCATATTACCTGCTTTTGTAAGATTTTATTATTTTATTTTTAAAATATGTACATTTTCTTTTACTACATTTATCCGTATTATTATACTATATTTTCCCTCCTTTCTCCGACGTTCCCCCTTTGTTTTCATTCTTTTGATATATGAGGGGAGGTTGGGGAAATGAAAAATATGAACTGCATACCTTTCCACCAAATCAAATGTTGAGTGATGATGAGGCTAACATCTCTATTGGCCTGGGTTGTTTTTTTTTTCTTTTTTCTTACCGACAGACCGCTGGATGAGTGTTAATAATGGTAAGCAATTACCCTCGCAATTATAAAAGCATTATATACACACACATTTAGTTTTGGTTTAGATTTTCATTTACTGTAGTACCCCTCTACTGGATGTTATGAAAGTCTTTTGTTTGTGAATTGGTCTTTCTCCTTCTCCCCTCACTCCCTCGCTCACTGGAAGCACCTTTCTCTCCTTGAGGCCATCAATTTGTTGTCAGTTATTGATCCTGTATTGTCAGAAGGAATATCAATAGAGATGTCTTGACGTGTGGATATTGAGATACATCAAATATACATCAAAGGACCTCATTGATTTGAAGACTTGCAGGGGAGATGGAGGGAGAAAAAAGAAATGAACAAGTGTGAGCCACGTATAGCTTCTAGCAAAATAGCTACCGTGTCTGCAATATATTGTAACTTTATTCACAAACACATGTATAATTGACCTGAAAAACAGTGCGGTAAGAATTACTCGCTTTTTGCCCTGCTTGCTTTTGTTGTGATATGTTGTCTTGGCGTTCTGGCGAGCATTTCTGGAGGAGTGTTTTGTTTAAAAATGTCCAATATAAGACAATGGAGCCTTTAAACGGTGGGGTTTTTTTTTTTTTATAACCACATGCTCTTATTGTGGGCAGGGGAGCTCTGTTGGCAAACACAAGTGCCCAAAGAGCCAGAACGTGAACTACCTGGCAGTGTTAAATCTGACAGATAAGAACACGCTGTATAAAATCAATAGAAATGTGCACAGAGAGACGCAGACAGTTGAGTTCATGTGGCAAAGGACATCATTTGTCTATTAAACACAGACATTCATTTGATGGGGAGAGCATGTGCTGTATAGTTGTCGTCACTATTTTACACTCAAAGCCAATCTTACCCAGAAGCTTTATAAATCCACAAAATGTCCGGCGTACTGCTGGGCCAGGAAAAATCTGCTCAAAATACTGCAACGGCCAAGACACATTTTACATGTTCAAAAATATTATACAAGGCTGCCAAATTATATTCATTGGAACGAGGAGCCCGTCCAGAATATTGATGGAAACCAAAGGTTGTCTTGGTGTTTTCCAAAAACTTGGTGTCTCCATTTGTGCCATTAAAAAAAAAAAAAAAAAAAACTTTAACACTAACGTTACATGACCTGGAGGCTGAGCCAAACCACTGAAAATGCATTGTGAAATATCAAAAATATTTCTCATCAATCAAAACAAACCTGTTTTTTCCCCAGACCCTGAAAAGTCAATGTGAGGTTTCTGTGGGTTACCGCTGTTTTGCTAACAGTCATTTCACACAAACCAAAAGGAGCTCAGAGCTTGAAAGCTAAACTGATGAAAACCTGATCTCAGAATCAGAATGACAATGTTGTTTTTGGCGGTGCTCCTTAATAATAAGGAATGAATTGACTTGGGAGCATACCCGACTCCGCAGTCTGTCCGCCCCCCTGTCTATCCAAACCGCCCCCCTCCCCCTGCCTCCTACAATTACCCCCTCCTTCCCGGCCCCCCCCCCGCCCAGGCAACCCTTTTGCCCTCTTGTATCCGGCCATTTAGCGTGACAATCCATTATTTTGACGGCTCCCAGAGAAAGAAAGAGAGAGACAAAGAGACAGAAAGACGGGGGTTACTTTGACTTTAGGCCCCAATTTTTTTTTTTTTAATACATATACATACGTCTTTCCTTCATCCTTGCCTTCTCTTCTTCATCTCCTCCTCTTTTACCATTTCTACTTCACTTTTCCCTCCTTCTATTTAGAGTTCCTCCCTCCTCACTTATTTTCTCCTACCATCTCCCCTCTCACCCGCTCTTACTCCCCATGCCTTTTTATTTCCTTCCCCCTTCCTCTCCCTCCAGACCCACTTTACCCCCCTTTACTCTCCCCCCTGCAACCGCTCTACACCCCTCCGACTTTTTGGCTCTGCGTTGCTTTGTTGCTGGCAGCCTTTAGGGAACCTGATAAGGCCTATAGAAATGGAGGAGCCAGGGTTTAAAATGTCTCAAGTCGACCCCCCTCCATACAGCCTCCACTTGTATCAACCGTACACCCACCCCACCCAAACATTTCCCCCAATCAGCCTTCTAGCACCTTGACACCCTAAGCACCCTCCACCTCTACTGCCCGACAACTCCAACAGCATCTCTGCCACCCATAACGGGTGTTTTCCACCTCCTGAGTCCAGCCCCCAAAATTAGGGCTCAACGATTTTGAAAAAAATATCTAATTGCGATTATTTTTGACTGATATAGAAATTGCAATATGATTTGCGATATTGGAGGGAATGATAATTTGTACATCATTATTCTCATTTTCGTTGTAAAATACATTAAAATGATCATGGTGTGATTTTTGCATAGATCTGTACCAAACAAATATTTTTTTCCTAAATCTGTAGAGAATGATTTGTAGACAATATTTAATTTTAAATGGTATTTTGACACACTTTTCGCCTTTAGAAAATACTGTGCCTCCTGCGATTTGAAAATTGAACATTTGAACCATATTGCGATTTTGATAAAATGTTGATTAATTGTTCAGCTCTAAAAATGATCATGGTGTGATTTTTGTGAGGATCTGTACCAAACAAAGATTTTTTTCTTAAATCTGTAGAATACGATTTGTAGGCCGTGACATCTCTGCAGTACGACAATATTTAATTTAAAATGGTGTTTTGACACACATTTTGCCTTCAACAATATTGCACCTCTTGTGAGTTGAAAATTGTACCAGGCCATATTGCGATTTCGAGAAAATATTGACTAATTGTGCAGCCCTACCCAAAATGATTTTAAAATAAATTCTCCATACTTAGCATTCTCTTCCACCGACCTCAAAGCCTGTTGCACAGCAACCCCCTCCCTTCCTTTATATAACATCTATTCAGCTATTTATCCAGAGAAAAAACAGTTAGTGTGTTTACATGTTTACGTGCCTGATATCAGACAGAATTGTGAACTCATTACTCTCTGTTTACATCTTACATCTTCAGTCTGACATTGCACTTTACCCTCTCACCGATTTCCAAAGGAGAGGAAGATTCCATTTTCTCTAACCAATCACCAGAAACCAAGAATCTAACGTAATTTTATGCCGACAGCTGATGCGTTGCCATGCCAACATAATGGTTTTGCCGGGGTTTTAATCAGTGAACTCAATGGAGTGGTCGGATTTTAAGGTCTGGACCCAGGCAATTGTTTACATGTAAATGCTGTGTAATAATTTGATTATAAATGAAGGCAATACTCTGCTTATTGTAACTTTACTGATTAATGTCGTGTAAAAGTTATCTTACCTACTTTATGGTCATAATGACATTAAGCATAACTTGATTAAGCAAACTGGATTACGGGTCAATGTTTTGAATGACTCTTGCCGTGCATGCAGTGTGCTCTGGTTTGGATTCAGTGCATGTGTCACAAAGGGCACAGAGTCAATCAGATGCAAAGCAGAAGCAAAATGGTTAGAAGCAGCGGTACGATAAATCATGCATGTGCACAATGAAACGCGTAAGTTAAATGGTGTCCATGTTACAGTGGATGTAAAGTGGTGCATACTATCAAAAAAAAAAAAAAAAAGAATGTAAAGAACAAAAATAATGTAGTTCCAATGAAAGCGGGTCACTCCATTTGCACTGGAGAGGAGGCAGATATTTTAGAGATGAAAACCTGGGCATACACAACCAAAGCTATCTGTATGGCCAGATACCACTGGAGGAAGTAAACAATAAAGGAAAAAAAATGGGAGGTGAACAGACCCTTAAATATGCTGTGTGAATAAACACCAAAAAGTGTCCCCTATATATTCCAAACATGTAACTTTGACAGGTAAACACTAAGAAAGTGGGTAACACTTTACTTTAACTGCCTTCTTTAGCATTTACAAGCAGTATGTAAGCATTTGATAAAAGGTTTATAACAAACTATACTGTAGTTGTAAGCAGATATAAGTTTATTAATATATTTGTCAATTCCTATAACTCCTCCTGTGGGCATCCGTAACTTGTATGAACTGATAATGACTGACAATATAGTAAAACAAAGTTCAATCAATTTTGCCTCAAGGTGAATTTAATGTTATGTTAAATTCTGTTACTTAATAAGAAACTTATTGTCTTTGATAGACGTATCCATGTGTTTACGATGCTTAATTTTGAGTTCTTAAAGAGCACCTCGGGTGAAAATCAAGTCTTTAACCATTTTAACGTGTCTATATGGTGTTTTTTATTTGCTACAAAACATATCATGAGTGAAATGAGCAATCAACACAAACGCCAACAGTCTCAAAAATCGGGATTCAGACAGCCAGGTTTTATGACATCATACGGCAAAGGAACCAATCAAATCACAAGAGACTAATGTAACTATGGCAACGGTGTACGGCTTGAGGCCAGATCCAGAATTTCTTAATGAAAAGAGTGGATGTGCTTCCAGCCCCTGTTTTTGTAGGACTTTAATTATTGTTAAATATTCATGCTACAAGTTACCTGAACGTATTTGTGACTGAGTGCAAGAGTAGAATTAAATCTAGCTCTTGGATTATTGAAATTACAAGTGCAAAAGAAGTGCAAAAAAACAGGGTCTTAGCACATAGTTTCCTGACTTTACCACAATCATGTGAGAGTGAAGCACAAGAAAAAGAAAAAAAGAAAAGTTAAGAACCCATTCCTTTCCTTTAAACTGTTCTCACTCTCCTCATACAAAACAGACAACCCCCCAAACTCTTACGCTATTTCCCCATGGACTCTGTAAAATGTGTGTCAGGGCCTTAGAAGTGTGTCCAAGGCAAACACCTGGCACAGCGCAGCGATCTGCAACATTTCACCTTCTACCACAGAAATATGCACACAGGGAGTTCATACGCACAGACATACACTTACACTACAGTGCAGTCTCAGTTTCAGACAGTGTGTGTGCACATTAACACACACACGGCAGATGCTGGTAAATGCGGAAACACACACACACACGCATGCACACACGCACACACACACAATAACGGAGGGAGAAACAAGTGAAACGAGGGCTTCGCCCCCCTTCTCTCTTTCTGTCTCTCCCTGGTGGTGTGTCATGTTTCGGGGGGATAATAGGTGTCACGGTGAGACCCCTTTGGTCTCAGCGCTCTGGGGGACTCTAATGACACACACACACAAATGTGCACGCATACACACATTCAGCCATGTGAGCACAAGCAGCTCATTCTCTGGACCATGGGAACCACAGATGACTCTCCACTCCTCTCACCTTTCTCTACTTCCATCAGTTTCTTTCTTTTTTCTCCTTCACTTTCTCTTTCCTCCGCTCTGCTTTTATCCCTCATCTGCCTCATTTTTGAACCGCTCTTCCCTTGGGTGATCAAACAAGAAGCTCACTATTGAAGTCTCTCTGTCTGTTTCTTTTTGTCTCTCTTTGTTTCTAACCTTCAGTTTCTTTCAACATTGAGTCCAGATGTCAGATTTAATAAAAGGTATTATTGGGTCACTGCGCAGCAACAGTAGCGATAAATGTGAATAACCCACGAGTCAATTTCTGACGCACAATGTGATCCATTTGGAACATCACCAAGGGCGCTGTCACATAATCTGCAAAGTCAGACACTCCCCTTTTGTGAACTTGTGATGTCAAGACAACAGAGGGTATAATTATAACTTATAACTTTAGTCTTATGTTTGTAGTTTTGGACGTCAGTTCTATCAGTGATGATAATAATTGCTGAGATCTGGGAATGCAGCAACATCGCTGAGAAAGAAGTCGGGGAATGACGATCATAACAATTTTTATCCATCTAAACAATCCCAGTGGTTAGCCAAACGTGTAAGAGGAAATGACAGCCGACAGTAAAAAAAAAAATTAACTGTTTCATCACAGTTTACAGACCAACTTCCTGGATCAACTTTAGAGCCATAGTTTAACATTTTGGGAAGTATGCTTGTTCATGTTTTTGTCAAGAGTTGCACGTTAAGATCCATATCATTCTCATATCTGTCCATTAAGCTACAGTCAAGAGCCTGTTGGCTTAGCGTAAAGACTGGGAGCACAGGGAGCAGTGTTTTAGGGTTTTATGTACTGGACTATTTCTTGGCCAGGCACAGTGACTCTCTCTAGTCCCTGCTGGTTGCATTGCAACCTCAAGGTGACACGAGCAGCCAAGAAATAGTCCTGCACACAACGCCCCATAAAACCCCAACATGTTGATTTCAGACTTCAGTTTTTGTACAGATTAAATAAATTAGATATAAGGTGTTAATTAGTGAGCTTTAGAGGTTCTAGTTGGTGGATTTTTGTTATTTGGACAGAGTTAGCTGTTATCCATTGTTTCCCATCTTTAAGCTAAGCTAAGCTAATCAGCTGCAAGCTGTAGCTTCATATATAATATTGTTGTTTAGAGGGAAACTTTGCAGATTTTCAACCAGCTCTGTGTCTCTGCAGCGTGGGCAGCAGGCCTTTATGTGTATTTCGAAAAATGTTGAACTATTCCTTTAATTTATCATAGTTGTTTGGACACAAAGTTTTCCTGTCCAGTGAGGAATTATTACAGATACCATGGGTGCACTCACCAAATAAAGTTGTTAGGATAATCTGGCTAAACTGTTGTTTGTTGTGTGAACATTTGCTTCCCAGATCTCTACAATTACTTTGGTGAGCACAATGTTATCATAACCAATTGAAACAATGGCCGAAGCTAAAAAATGAAGAAAAAAGAATGAAACCCACAATTGCAAAGTTAATTTTGATGTAAAAATTCACGTATGAAAGTGAGGCTTCATGACTTTTGTGACCTATTTCATGATTATATGTTATTATGTACAATGAAAGAGGCACAATTACATGCATACTTGAAGGGTTTCATTCAACAACATCAAAATGAGACTTTTATTGCAGGATTTTTTTTTTTTTTTGTCAGCAGCCCCGTTCAGGATGACAGACGCATGATAAACTACCATGACCTACACCTGTATTAACTTTCATGTATCATATTACTTATCCTCTTTCTCTTCCTTTCTAATAAGACGGGCAGAAGGACAACTGCTCACAGCCACAAGGCAGAGAGAGAGGGAGGGATAAATGAGGAGAGGAGGGGGAGTATACCTGCAGGTATAGTGTGGGAGGCTCCTGTCTCCTCCACCTCCTCTCCTCCGCAAGCTCCAGGGGGTAAATGTGTGTGTGTGTATGTGTGCGTGATGCACACGCACACACACACACACACACACACACACACACACACACACACTATAAACATGTTTTATAGCATTCTGTTCATCTCTAATGTTGTTAGTAATTACTGACATTTCCTTGTAACTGAGTGAAATGTAAGCCATTAAAAGCCTCTCATCTTTCACCTCCCAGACACGGGGGCCAGGTGAGCCTCTGGTCTCAGCCAATCACAGGGTGGATTTACAACAGGCTCCGTTAATCCACCTCACCTCACTCCAACTGTCGCCCGTTAAAGTCATCCTCATGTCGCCAGGCGAGAGGTTTCGGTTTTACTTAATTGACGGATGTGAATATTCGTACATATGTGGTAATATGATGATTGAAATATAGTTTTTTTTAGAAACCTCTTAAAACCCACCTGCCCGCCGGAGGGTTAGGGGTTAGAGTTAGCCCAAAAAAGGTTTTTGGGCTATGTTTTGAACTGATGTAGTTTAGATTGTGTTTTAGCCACATGCAAGCACATTTTCAGAATCTAGAAGATGTTGTCTTTCACATGAAGCCTCATACAGGCATTTTGGCCTCACAGTTCTTTTGTTATAAGCATTGCTTCAAAAACATTAACCCTACTCCTAAACCACCAGCGGGCAGGTGGGTATGATGTATCATTTTACTTGGGGTGCACAAAAAAGTATAATAAATATTGATCAAGTACGTATATGTCATGATCTGTTCTGTGGTAACTCATCATTATCTACTGTAGTCGTCAGAGTTTCAATAATTATCAGGTCGTTCCTGATTCGTTCCTCAAACGTGGTATGGTATCTTATTTCTCTCTCTCAGAGAGAGGCAGACAAAACAGAGTAATAGAGAGCAAGAAAAAGAGACAGAAAAATAGGGTGAAAAAAGTAGAAGGACAAGGACCAAGCAAAGCAAAATGTACCTCAGAAACCAAAGTAATAATCTGGGCTGTTAAATAACGGGTAGCTGTATCCTTCACAGAGAATAGAAAATGTGGTCAGTTTGATTTCATGTCAGTTACGATGAATTTCAAGTGTGACCAGTTTTCACATCAGAAAAAAGTACCGAAACTTCCACAGAAAGCACTTGTGGTATAACCCATTTCTTTGCAGTCGATCTGCATGCTCGGCATTTTACAAACAGTAATTGTTTCACCACATAAATGCTTTCAACACAGACTGCGTGTTGCGATTCCACATTCTCACGGAAGCAGTATATTTAATAACTTATCAGCTTTTAACAGCCACCTTTCAGGCCTACAGGGGTGAGTATTTGATACTAAAAATATTTTCACTATAATATGTAATGCTCTGAGATATGTAACACACAGCCACATTTTTTTGTCCTTCCATGTTCTTAATAACCCATTTTTCAGCCACTACACACATTTTTCCTTTCACACAACCATCTCCATCTACCATCTGTTTATGACATAGTTTACAATGTCACACGGCTCTCTGTGTGTGTGTGTGTGTGTGTGTGTGTGCGCGCGTCCTAGCAACGGTTGTTTCGCGTGCTAAACAAACCGAGTTGCTATTTTATAACCCTATGTCTTTTAATTTAAGCACTATAGTGTGTGACTGGACATGTTCACACTTCTCCCCTGAAACTCTCTCTCTCTCTCTCTCTCTCCTCTCCCTCTCTCTCACTCCCTCTCTCTCTCTCGCTCTCCCCCTCTCTCTCTCTCTCCCTCTCCCTCTCCCCCCCACCCCCCCTCCCGCCCCCCCTCT
>JAOVVB010232865.1:0-10304 GCA_028570985.1 Heterobranchus longifilis
ATATCGTCCTACAGTATAATCTGATATATCGTTCTACAGTATAATCTGTCTGATATATCGTCCTACAGTATAATCTGATATATCGTCCTACAGTATAATCTGATATATCGTCCTACAGTATATATATCGTCAATTCAATTGAATTTTATTTATAGTGTCAAATCATAACAGAAGTTATCTCTGGACACTTTTCATATAGAGCAGGACTAGAACACACTCAATGATTTTCAAGACAATGATATTCAAACGTTCCAACATCACCCAAGAGCAAGCGTTTAAAACACGACAGTGGCGAGAAAAAACTGCCTTAACAGAAAAAAACTGTGTTTTACAGGGGAAAAACTGTCTTTGACTTTAAGCCAGAGATCTTGTGCAGACCAGGCTCTTGGGTTCCATCTGCATTTGGTGTTGGTGTCTGATATATGGTCCTACAGTATAATCTGATATATTAAAAAAGTCAAAAACATGAAAAAAGTCAAAAATATGAAAAAAAGTCAAACTTATGAAAAAAAAGTCAAACATGAAAAAAGTCACACTCATGAAAAAGTCAAAAATATGGAAAAACTCACTCATGAAAAAGTCAAAAATATGGAAAAAGTCAAACTTCTGAAAAAAAAGTCAAACATGAAAAAAAGACAAACTCATGAAAAAAATTTAAAATGTGAAAATAAGTCAAACTTATGGAAAAAAGTCACACTCATGAAAAAAAGTCAAAAATATGAAAAAAGTCACACTTATGAAAAAAGTCTAAAATATAAAGTCTCACTTATGAAAAAAAAGTCAAAAATATGAAAAAAGTCACACTCATGAAAAAAAGTCAAAAATATGAAAAAAGTCACACTTATGAAAAAAGTCTAAAATATGAAAAAAGTCTCACTTATGAAAAAAGTCTAAAATATGAAAAAAGTCTCACTTATGAAAAAAAAGTCAAAAATATGAAAAAAGTCACACTCATGAAAAAAAGTCAAAAACATGAAAAAAGTCTCACTCATGAAAAAAAAGTATATTTTCAATCACCATTGTTGCATTTAAAGTTTGCTGAAGTAAATTCACAAAAGTAAGCTATGTGTTTGTGGTTTTCACCTCGTCCACAGGAGCCTTTCGCAGTCAACGCCAATCCTAGCAAGGGGGCGGGGGACGTGACATCACAAGGAATTTCACTTGATGTCACGGTGCATAACAAGAAACAACACAAACAAAATATATACAAAACAAAAATAGAACCAAAAAAACAAAAAAAAACAAGAGAAAAGATTATTATTTATTATTTATATTTTGGAGTTATTCACACCTCCTGTCTTTGGAGCTTTCTTCTCACTTGTACATATTTGTGCTTTTCTCTTGTTTTTTTTTTGTTTTTTTTGTTCTATTTTTGTTCATCACCATCACATTTATCTTGTGACTCTTTGCAGGGGCCCGGCCCCTAGGTTGGGAACCACTGGATTGAGTATTTAAAAACATATAAAGTAGTTAAAACTATAGCTCCACCTCGAACAGCTACATTAAAATGCTGTTTACATGTTGATACATCAGTATTAATACTCTAATAATGTCATAAATACACTCATATGTGCAAAAGTTGATGCAATTCATCGAAATGTCCTGACATGAGGATATTGCAGTGCTGCTTATTCATTATATTGGTTGCATATGGTTCTTTTTGTTGATCTTAGGCATTCCTGTTTTCTAGACGGAAAAGCGTGGAGAAGATGGTTAACATCATTAACAACAGACAGAGCTTTCTGTGATTAATGTTTAATGCCAACAGGTTTTAATGGCATGTTCCTGCGTCCTGGTCTGCACTTAAAACTGGTCCAGAGGCTCCAAATCCTTTTGACAATTTTAATGAACATTTTGGCTTCAAACCGTCTTGTGAAAGTAGCCTCTGAAAATTAAGGGGTTGTTTGGTCCTGATAAACATTTATTTATTTATTCATAAGGGGATTATTTTAAGGATGTGTTTATGTGGCTTGTAGGGCTGATTCTGGTGATGACAAATCCCAATAAGGTATTTGTGAATTATGAAAACAATGCTGTTGGATTATTGTGGGCATCATAATGCTCAACGGGGAGTGAAACTGTGCCTTACTATTCTCATAGGATACGATATTTAGTTTATACAGGATACAATAAAAGCAACACATGTACAATATAATGCAAACCTGCAGTAAACCTTGGTGCTATAGCCTATATAATGTTGTTGTTGTTGTTGTCATCTGCCTGAGATCCTACAAGAGACAGTTTTATCAGTTCTTTTTTGTATGTGTTGTTGTTGTTGTTGTTGTTGTTGTCAGTTAATCATATTTTTGGCTGGACCACAGCAAAGCTGGAGGAGCAGCCCTATAAATGGGAAAGTGTTTAAGTTGGTGTCAGTGATGAAGTTACTCCATTGGTCGAACTCAGTGATGATGTCAGCATGTGTTGGAAAGGCTGTTGACTGCATGGATGTATAATAAAACCTGGATACAGCGTTGGAGGCGGAGCTCCGTTCATTTCTATGAAAGCTGCTCAGTGGAGCATGAAGCCAAAAAAGCTCAACTGCTGCCTCGAAAAATCCCCGGATGAACGGCTCTGCTTCCGCGTCATGGGGCCCATAGAGCAGACGCACGAGAGACTTCCACTGATGGAGCCGGCTACATGCGGTTTAGCACTCCGAGCCTCCGGCTAACTTGAATGGGGATTAAATAATTCAATCTTGCAGCTCTTGTAGACTTTCCAAATGTTATCAAACCAAATGGATCTAATCCTGATAGTGAAACGAGTCATTTTGCAGGGGTTGACGGTGGGGAAAAAAGTATCCACGGATTTATAGACGTCCCTTTCACCATGTAAGTCAATGGGAAAAAGTCAATTTCCTGGGGGCGTGGTTAACAGACGTAGCACTGCCCTCTTGTGGCGAAATGTGCAACTGGGGCACGTTAGAGAAATGGAGTGCAAAGTGAACTGTCAGCTGTGTGCGTCTCTGATGAATTTCTGAGTGAATGGGACATTTATTGAGTCTTTCACTGCATGTTGCTTTATTAAGGCTGTTTTGCTGATGCTGAGCTAATTTACTCACCATGTAGCTTGTTCATGCTAATGCTAAATTAGCTGCTACTTTCTGGTGCTGGATGTGGACAATGTTATTGTTTACTGATGTGTAAATGACATCTAAGTCTGTTTGCATTATCACTGTCTGCAACTTAAAGGAGCAGTCAGTGTAATTTCTTTCCTGACTGACAAATAGCATGATTATATCGTTGAATTAATTTAATTAAAGCAGTGCTCAATTATTTGACCCAAATGTAGCTTCACCATGTCGTGTGATATCCTACTTCACTACACAACAAACAAATATTACTGGGACCACTACAGATGGACATTTAATATCCAGGAATTCACATTATAGACACCATCGCTGACTATCCCTGTGGTCATGGTCCAGCCACATAGGTTTCAAACCAGTCTTGTTTTCTGTGACTGTAAAGCAGTACAGATCATCCACATAGCTGCTACATATAAATGCCAGCAGGCTTATTCACTGTAACACCCCCCCCGAGTCTAAATAAGACTGGGATGGTTGGGTTTCATGTGATCTACATAGAAGAAAACATCTAACAGTGGAATCTATCTTTTTCTCTAATGACGCATCTCCAGAGATGCTTTCTGCTGTGACGGAACAGTGCAAATGTAGTGTGGGGAATAAGGTCTGACAATGGGAGACTACTAGAGATGGAAAGTGAGAGGGATGGCAGAAAAAAAGAAGGGTGCAATTGATCATTTGTTGTTGTTGTTGTTTTCTCTGCCGTGGGTTTCTTTCCTCCCACAAATAGAAAGAAACTATTTGAACCTTTTCTGGGCCAGAAGCTGTGTCGGTTGGTCTCCAGTGGTCCCCCTTCCTTATTAGTCTCACTGGAGAGATTCAACCCACGGCATTTCACACACTGAGAGGCATCCGCCACAAACCTACATATTCACACGGGCATTTGCACACACATAAGCCCCGAAACAGATGTACAAACATTGTTCAAGTACATCCACAGGAACACTACTGAAATATGTATACAGTATTCACACAAGCGCAAGCACACATGCATATAGAGTCCAAAATACACAGAGGCTGTCATATTTCTGTTCAAGCTACAGCCAAACTCAATTTTAGAGAGTGCATCTATCTTACCTTTAGATGCATAAATGAAAGAATAAGCAGACTAAATGCAGCTGTTGTGTAATGTAGTTCTCCCTTAAATCTGGTGCCAAATGCAGGGAGGCTCTGCAAAGTTTTCAGAATAGTTGAATATAGCTCATATTTTTACTTACTGTACAGACAGCTTGGAGACAGACAACAGAGAGATATCGATGAATATACAGTACAGAAATGGGCAAAGAAGCAGCACAGGAACAGGAACCATATCTCTACAACTGTTCCCCATTGGGAACAAACACTGTCCTAAAGTCTGAGAGTCAGCACTTTTTTTTTTAGTTTTTGCAACTCTGTTTACCATTTTTGGAAGATTTCAGATGTAGTTCTGCAGTAGTCTCCCAGGACAGAGATGCAGAGGTACAGAGAAAGGCTGTACAGTGGTGCACTATTATTCTGTTGCTAGGTAGCATGATAGCTCCCCCATCTGGACAAAAACAAACTATCTTGTAACGTGTAATGGATTCCTAGGAGACTTGAGACATTTGCAGTGCCAAGGTTACAGCTGCCGCATGATGAGAATATTTCTCAATCAACGCACTTTATAGTTTAAATAACTTTTCAGGCGTTTTTATTTATCATAGTCATGTCCTTTGATTGTCCCACAACACTGTGATGCTAAATAACTCAGGGCAGGTCAAACTCATTATATGAAGCTCAGAGTTGCACAGTAAGAGTCCATACAAACATAATTTGATCTCACGTAGTTTGTTCAGAGGGCAGGATGCAACAATAATCGTTTCCTTTGAACGCGGGAACAGAGCGCCAACAGAGACACAAAACAAGCCACAAAGGCAGAAGTGACAGTGCAGAGGAAATGTGAATGAAAGGCTTGTGTTTCGCAGAGACATGGAGGGAGAAGTGGGGCAGAGGAAGGCACGGGGCGCTCCAGTTGGTTTGTTTCTCTGCAGACCAGTCTCTTCCAGGATGTTCTTTGGACGCCACAGATGTTTGGATGAAACGAGCAAGCACAATTCAGGTTGGCCTGGGTTCAGTTGGGTCTGTGAATGGCGCCTTTCAAAGCCCCGCTGAACCACATGGCGTCCAGGACCTCAGCCACAAAGCCTCAGTAGACTAACTCAGTATTTTCAAACACAAAAGGATCAAATACCTCTTTTATTCTTTTATTTTCTGGATCCTAAAGAGGTGCAAATATTTGTTGTACAAATTAGATGAATGCACCACTGCACGACATGTACTTCCAGCATGAAATAACCCAGCAGATAGAAATCTTTCTGAACATCCTTCAGTTCTGCTGTCATTGATGCACAGTTTAAAGTTCTGTTTGTTAAAGAGCAAAACTTTATTTTCACAGCAATTACTCAAAGTTGTGCAAACCTAATTACCTTTCACTTTTCAAAAGGATATAGACGACTCCAGAGTCTCTTAAGATTTTTATCTAGTTAGATCTTTTTCCATGCAGGCTGATCAAGTGAGCATTACTGTTATCCTATTTCTCTTCGCAATTACAAAGACATTAGATACAGAAGAAAAAGCCTCTTCACTGATGAAATCATTACCTGCTGTGTGTGTGTGTGCGTGCGTGCATGTGTGCAGGTCTGCACCATAGACTGTATGGTCTGCACAAACAAAACTATCCCACTGTGCCACAGCCTCTTCACTCTGATAGGAGAGGCCAAGATATCCAATTAATAAGAGAGGTTAAAGTTGACTTTTCTACTGGCTGGTCCAATCACAGTAGGTGCCCCGGTTAATTTGGCGAACAAAGTCATGGCAGGGGTGGGTGGCCACGTAGGAAAAAGCGAGGCGAAAGAGACGGGATGGATGAGAGGAAGCACGATAAGGACTGAGCGAGAGATTGCAGCCCCCTGACAGCTCAGCTTGCATGGCAAATGAGGGAAGCTGACTGAACAAAAACATTTGCTGAATGTGTTATGGGAACGATCAGACCACTTCAGGAGAACGCAGTGTGCTACTAACAGAGACCAAAACGAAACTTTTTTGCGACATCCGGAGGTCCACTGCAGGTTTTACGGCCTCGGCGGAATGAGGTTTTATGCATAAAGTCGTCACATAAATGTCATTCCACATTTCCAGTTTTGTCAAGAATCGAAATAGTTCAGCCCCATGTTTGTTACACAACAAAATCCTGTCGGCAGCATGTTATCTCTCCTCAGTCCAGAGCGGTAGGACACGAAGGCAATGGCTTTCTGATGTGACATGTGGCTCTTTCTTTGTCGGAGCACCCACATGGATACACACAATCAAAAGCATCACTCACTTGACTCTCCCCAGGAAGCCAGTGACTCTCCACTCTGCAAAGGAAATTTCTGAGCTTGCAAAAAAAGATTGATAGATGTTGTTGCCAAAATATAGTACATAGATACACCTCATTGGGACTGAAAAGCAGTTTCAACTCTTACAAGCAGCCGTGGACGACGGCGCTCAAGCACATCCACTGTTCCTAAATTCATATACAGACACTGATGGCAGTTTTGCCTCAGCAAGCTGAGAAATATTCTCTCTCTCTCTCTCTCTCTCTCTCTCTCTCTCTCTCTCTCTCTCTCTCTCTCTCTCTCTCTCTCTCTCTCAAACTGAACAGCACTTAATTTTACTGTTTCAATGTGAGCGTACGTGCAGCCTCAAGCACACACAACTACACCTACATGCAGATAACACTGCTGTGAAACAATAAAAACAAAGTTTATTTCTGCACTATCTCTCTCAGCTCGCTCGCATGCTCTCTTTTGTTCTCTCTTTTTCTCTCTCATCTTTTTAAAATGAGTCAGGAAGCTGACAGCAAAGCCTAATTTTACTACTAATAATAATAAATTTCATTTATAGTGCACTTTTCATCTGACACAAATGCTACAAGGATAAAAGCATAAAAACAGAACTAACAATAAGACAGCAATAGTAAATTTAAAAAAAGCTTTTTTTAAAGAGGAAGGTCTTTACGCCTTTTTTAAAGGCCTTTTAGTTTTACTAAGTTTAACTTTACTAAATCGATACTAGAATTCTTCCTTGTTTTATGAATGAAGCGTGTGTGTTTGACCAATCAACGACGACCACCCCTGCAAACCCCACCCCCAAAGGTTCCTGTGGTGGAAAAGGGGGCTCATCAGTACAGGAATCACTCAAACACAGATAAACAAAACAGAAATGTTGGACATATTCAGCTGTTTTGCATGGGTTAAATTAGTTTTTTCACAATTTTCATGAATATTCTTCTGTATATATCTCTGTACTTCACCACAAACTAAAAATCAGAGGACGTACATGAAAAAATCATTAATACATTTCAGTATAAAAAAATAACTAGTATTATATAACAGGATCTTAAATTTTATAGCAGATATTTCACTTCATATGTGCAAGCTCTGCTCATTATGTTCTGCTCCTCTTCTTGGTAAAATCCAATTTATTGAATGAAATTGTTACGTGTGCAGCAGCTTAAGTTGTTGTAGCCTTCATCGACTTAAAAAAAAAAAAACCCCAGCTTGAAATATTTCATTGCCTGGCTCCAATAAATATGCACCGCTGTAACCCTGCCTGAGCCCAGTCTGAGAAAGAAACCAGGAGGACGGCAGAGTGACACTCCGTCAATATCATGTCACTTTGACTTTTGAAAAAGTGAAGACAGAAAGATCTAGGGCTGCACAAATACACGTCTATGCATCGGAAAGTAGTCTCGGTAATTACAGTTGTGGCTCCAATTTTCTAGTGCCAGTGTTTCTCAATCTTTTCAGAAAGTACTAATTTACAAATCTGCAGAATCATTGTTTCTTCATCCTGAAGGGACGTGTTATTTCAGACGGCTCACCCATGACAAACCCAGGAAAAAAATGCCTGCCACGCTCGAGTAAGGTTTATTAAATGTCCAGTTGTTTTTGGCAGGTGACCTTGTTCTGGCTTTAAATGAAAAGGAAGTGTGGACAGTTTGTAAGTGTCTATTCCGCTTGTCATCCAACAGTATTTCCTCCAACGCACCCGTCTTAAATAAGGATCGACCAATGTGTTGTTTTTTTTCCAGGGCCGATACGATTATTTGTAATCGAGGAGGTCGATAACTGATATTTGCAACCAAATTACATCTGCAGTAAAAATGAGAATCTTTGTGTTAAAATTTTGAATAACACAAAACTTTGTTTAAATGCCTTTAAGCATATGTTTAATTAAATGCTGCAAAAATAACTTTTACTGGAGTTTTTAGACCTTTTCTTTAGTGAATCCATCAAGAGAGAGCGGGAGGGGGAGAAACACACCATGGTGAATTTGAGGGGAAAAAAAATCAAGGCCTTGAAAGTTTTTGAAAATAGACACAGGTGCTTGAATTTATGTTTTGTGCAAGAATAGAATTCTGCTGTCTGCATGTGTGTCTCCTGCATCATTGTTTCATGCGCCATCAGCTTGCCAGTTCTCATAATAAAAATAATCAGTGTTGTAACAGTAATTAACCTCGATCTATGCCGTGTTGAGCCATTGAATTTGAGGGAACTGGGTTTGGAAAGTCCTTGCAAAGTCCTTGAATTAGATGTTTCAGAAGGTGTAGGAACCCTAACATACAGGTTTTAAGTGACTTACATTAATTGTTTCCTCATAGCCACCAGCAAAAAGAAAATTTGAGTTCAGCAAAGAGCGGCAGTCTGCCTCCGGTCCTCCACCCTCCAAGAAAATAAGCCCCGCCGGCTCACCTGAGGGAAAAGCTGTCACCCCCAAACACAAGCCGAGCCCAGCCAGCACGCCAAGCCCCAGCACCGCGAAAGGTAACGCTTACATTAGCGTCTGCATCTCAGCATACAGATCATTTCGCCACCTGGAAAACTTTCTTGACTTTCAGAATTTTCTCTGCAGTTTCCCCGGCACAGAAGTCTGCTGAGAAGAAGCGGGAGAGCCAATCCAAACCCGAACCTAAACCCAAACAACAGAAAGCTAGCGCGCAGCAGGTCCCATTCAAACGGATTATGGAGGGCGTCGTGTTTGTCCTCAGCGGCTTCCAAAACCCGTTCAGAGGGGAGCTGAGGGAAAAGGCTCTGGACATGGGAGCCAAATACCGACCCGACTGGACACCCGACTCCACACACCTCATGTGAGTATCAAGCAGGAGGCAGTGAGGAAGTATGTGACAACTGTGTGCTTGAGCTTTACCATTTATCACCATTTATATATGCATTATTTATTTATCTTTCCTGCAGTCTTATTGCAAAGCTTAGTATTGTGATATTTTGCATAATAGCTGTGTTTCTATTGTCAATCGAACTTTTGAAATGTCGCAAAAAATGTGCGTTTCCATCAACTGCTTTGGAGCGAATAAACTCCGCTACATCGTTCCATCAGAATTTGGCGCTATAGGCTACATATGGCTGTAATCCATCAAGTAAAAGAAGTAGAGGTTGCAAAACCGGAAACAAAACAATTTTGGAGCCTGTCTCGGAGGAAAGAGAAAGCTCTCAGGTGTGGCACCGTTTGATTAAACGTGAATCTGTACTCTGTAGTACAGACGGTCGGTAGGTACCCTGACAAGTACCGAGACCCAACCCTCGTCTCACACTAGACAAAACATACAATCGAAGTTAATATGAACAGCTGGTAAAATAAACAAAGTGACAATATATATATATTATCATCACTTTGTTTATGATGATTGATTTGATTGCTGTGGGTATAAAGGAATTCTGCAAACACAGTTTGGATGTGATGGAGGTTTCAGAAGTCTGGAGATTTTTAGGTTTGGTTGTTTTGAAAGTGCTTGAATTTTACTCTTAAAAATCTGTATGAACCCTGCAAATATTCTGGCAACATGGCTGATGTGGAATGAAGTTTAAGTTGTGGGACAGAATACATATTTTATGTTAATATTATTTAATACAAAGTGCAAACATTTTCTTCAAATAACGGTCTCTTTAATTGTTCCAGCGATGTTCTTTCATGAGAGATTTTTATCTGTAGTTGATTTTTATCGTTGCAACAGATTGCATGATTGTGTAACAGCCCTGTTAGCACTCTCAGTAATTCAGTTTGATTGCATGTTGATGTCCGCTGCCAGAGCAGCCTCTTGCCCTTGTCAACTTCTCTTTAGTGATGTAACTCTGTGTGTGTGTGTGTGTGTGTGTGTGTGTGTGTGTGTGTGTGTGTGTGTGTGTGTGTGTGTGTGTGCGTGTGT
>JAOVVB010232866.1:0-10304 GCA_028570985.1 Heterobranchus longifilis
CTCACACGGAACTCCCTGCTATTTTCACCGGAGAAGCTTGAGTCTCTGAAGTGTGAAATTCACTTTTAAATGTGTTTTACCTGTCCTGGATCTACATTTTGGATGATGCCGTTTATGGGCGGTGGCTTTGAATGGTCAAACATCTCTCTTTTCCTTTTCACAGATGCGAAAAAACGCAGAAAATCAAACCTGTTCCGAAAACTTTAATGACGGACGAAAGTTTTGGAGTTGGTGCGTGAGCGCGATTGACACAGCGTGAGGTCGTATTTATTTTTAAACATGCGACAGACAAAATTTCAGACAAAAAAATAGACTCAGTGTGCAATGACCTTTATCCTTACATTTTCCATTTGATCTTTTTAATTAAATTTTGAGCAGAGTTATCCTCCATACAGATCAAGGCTCATGGTGTGATCTAGCCTTTAGAGTGTCTGTTTGTCCATGTTATTACTGTAAAGTGACTGCATAGTGTGAGGCTGTGAGAAAATGAAACTTAAAGAAAAAAACACCCTTAAAACTGTACGGCTTTATCCTAAACTTGAGAAAATCCAGTGAGTCATTCCTGCTGCAAGACGATGTGAGTTTGTTGAGACAGTATATATGCAGCCATTTGCAAATGACAGCCAGTGGGTTGCTTTCTGTTTACACTGTGTTTGAATCATCATCAGATTGATCTTGTCATATATGCAAATCAGTATAGTGAAGTTTTTAAGTTTACTCAAAAATGGGATGGGAGAATTTGCAGTATCTGCAGTAAACCTTTCGGATCCGAGCTACAACGCTCCTAAGACTGGACACGTGTTAATTAACCATTTTTTTAAAGGGACATTGCACATTTATCATGTGTCATTCAAGTGTCAGAACACTGAAAATCTGAGACTCACAGGCTATAAACTGTACACATGCTGAATACAGCTGTCACTCACATCAGCATGGAGCTGCCGGGCATTGAGACAGAAAAAAACTGTAGATACATTCTGCTGTTTGTGCTGTTCTTCCACCCCCCTCACTCACTGTCTGACGCACGCACGCACATGCACACGCACACACACACGCACACGCACACACACACACTGTACAACACAGGAACTCATGCATGTCCTCTCCTTGCACACATTTAGAAAAGCATACACTGCTGCCTCTCGCTGGACATCTTTTTGAACTACACCTTATTTAAAAGCAGTACAGTTTAATGACGGCCATTTTTATAATCCACTGCTACTTACTGTCTTGTATGCCAAGACCTTTTTGTATCCTTAAAAGCATATAGTTTATTTTCTCTCTCTGTGGAGTCACAATATTTTCTAATCCATTCAACAAAATTTCAATTTTGAAAGTGAAATGGGAAATCTATCATCATTTGGCGCCTTAAAGTGGTTTCATTCAATTTCATCACAGAGCCCAAGGGCGTATGTGTCTCAGATGGAACTAGCTGACATTAAAGTCTGATTGAAGCCTTTCATGTTGTTTTTATCGTCGTTTGATAGTGTTTCCCATGTGTCTGCTGGATTGTCCTAAAGGAGTACAACACTGTAAATTTCTAGCAAAAAGGCAACAGTGTTGGGCATGTGAGTAACACTATAATGACATAAATATATCCTTGTTAAAGGGATAGTTCACCCCAAAATCAAAAATACATCTTTTCCTCATACCTTTAGTGCTATATATCAATCTAGATGGTTTTGGTGGAGTTGCCGAGTGGAGATATTGGCCGTAGAGTTGTCTGCCTTCTCTGGAATATAATGAAACTAGATGTCTGTAGATGCAGAGCTGTAACTACACAGAGGTCATGGCCGCTTTTTTTCCTTGTAATATGAACCTGAAGTGCAGTTTACATTTTATCATTTAAAGTTATACATAGTCTGTTTTTAAAAGGCAGATATCAACGTGAAGAAAAATTAAGAAATGCATTGATTAATAAAACAATTCACCAAATAACAGAATGTAGCCTAAGAAGAGTAGAGATCAACAGTTATACCATCATGTTGAGAAAACTCTGGGATATAAAACATTTTTTAAATTAATACATTAAAAAATAATAAAACATCCAAATTACTATTGGTTTTTTTTTTGTTTGTTTGTTTTTTAATGATTTTAAAATTATTTTTTAAATCCTAGCTGTTTCATTTGAATGCTTTGTATATGGCTAAATAGGTAAACAATCTAGTAATATTCAATAAGGGTTAGGGTTAATCATCTCATGACCCCTCAGATTTATCTCGTGACCCCCGGGGTGGGAACCAGTGCTTTAGTGGTTCATACATTATTTGTTTTAGAATCTGAAACTGCACACAGACTTTGAACTGCTATCTGCACTGATAAGAGAAAAAATATATTTAATGCCTTATACTTTGTTAAACAATTCTCTACATGAATTAGTATTGTGTCTGTAGAAATGATACTACTATACACATGAAGCTTTCTTACTGTTGCTGCAAGTAACTGAAATGTTACTGAAAATGATTACATAACTGCAGTGCACGGTAGAATAAAACCGCCAGGCATGCGAGAGTTGAAGGACCTACAGTGCACCGTCAGCTTTTCCCACTTGTTGTTTTACTCTAAAAGACTGAAAACAAAAACACACACTAAAACACTAAAACCTGTTCAACAAAAACAAACAGCTGATCATCAAAAAGCCATTATGTCATAAATTAAAAAAAAGTCAGAGTGCAGTTTGTCACAAATAATGTCATAAAAAGTCATAGTATGTCACAAAAATATTATTTTAAAAAATGTCAACAAAGTCAATAAATAATCAAAAGTAATAGTATAATATCACAACAAAAGTCTACAACATTTGCCACTAATAAGTTACTGACAAACTGTATGAAATAAAACACAAGAAAATAATTAAATAAAAAAGTATGTGGATATTCAACTAACAGAAAATCATTCAGGTACCAGCCACACACTGTTTTATAGTAATGTTTAGATACGTGGCACTATGAACATTTTTTACTAAGTACTTTGAATTTATTCTGCAAAGTATAAACGAATGCTTTATCATTAGAAACTAACTAACACATGCATCATTTCCTGAAATCCACCTACTGAATCTGAGCAAATCTCCTTTATCTGAGCCGTTTATTAGAGATCCTCAGATAAATGAACTCTTCCTCCTTCATTTGGAGCTCAGGCGCCTCAGCTCTATCCAGCCATTGATTAGAGATCTGCTCAATAATTCAAATAATAGCATCGGAGAAGGGCATGCAATCCATCATCAGTCATGTCGTTTTGGTGTTAGGCAATGACCCTTGCAGGCATGCCAGCTAAATCATCTTATGACATTATGGATGGGGTCATTTGTAAATGTGTCATGCTATGATTACTACTTTGCTACAATGGATCCTTCTGACCTCAATGTGATTCAGTGACTAAAGAGTTTTGCTCATTATAATCATCAACCTGAATGGATTCTCATAACCAGGGTGATGAGAGGTCAGGGGTTTTACCAAAACGTTTTTTCCAAGGGTTTAAAGGCATATATTACAATGCTCAGTTGTGTGAGTAATGTTGTTCTTTAAACAAACACTGAAATGCTTAAAATGTATTGGATTAAATTCAACATGTCTAAAGTGGGTGTGGAGTTTGAAAGATGTGGGTGTTGGCAGATCTATTAAAAATCACTTTCCAGTTGCATTATGGGAAATGGAGGATCCAGTGTTTTTGAAGTTTGACCCTTTCTAGAAAATGAAAGTTATGACAACCCGTTATTGATTAACTGTCACTCTCAAATCCTCCCACTTGATGGAACAGCAGTACTTCACGTAACTGCTGCAGTATCCCTCAAAGCAACTTAGTTTAACATTTAACTTACTCAAATGACTGCTGTGAAAGGGTGACTCAAACTGCAGAGATGAACACCCAACAACTCTGAAGGTCAACATATATTTTAGCCTCTTTCCATTATTTCAGTCTTTTTGTTTTGGTTCTGTGGCTGAACATAAATAGACTCAACTTCCCCATGTAACATCAGCTGTTTTCCAGCAAATATGCTTGGACAAGCACAATGTAAACTACCTTCCTAGCATGAAATGCAGAATGAGGCAGGTAAAGATCTGTGAAGACCCAGATAATGTATTTTAAAAGTCCAGTGAATATAAATTTCACAATACTCGTGTGGAGAACTCCAATGGGAGGATAAAGATCTGTGTCTGCTGGACGTGTAGTCAGAAGACATTTTTGCTAAGACATCAACCATAGCAACTTTATAAGTCAATAGTTGTCCACATTTGGGATTCTGTGAGTTGGATTTTTTTTCTGTCCATTGTGGTCACCTGTATGTCACTTAGACAATGTGTGAGCAACATTTCATATTGTGGAATATGTTTAGATTATTGTTTCTTCAACATCACACTCCCTCAGTTACATAAACTGTCCTTCAATTTACACAATAAAAAAGAAAGGCACACAGGAAATAGATGATCAACAAACTTTATAAGATGTAGAATAGGGCCATGCAAGGAAAAAAACTGCAGATAGGGGTTTGCAAATTAGCATTCAGAGGAAATGCTGCACAAATGAAAGGCTTATCTTTGTTGTGGTGTTTGTAAATGTAATGAATATGTAAAAGTGTTTGTTATTTAAGCCCTGCTCTGCACCTCAGAGTTAGAGGCTTTCATTACCAGCTATTCACCCATATATCGTACACTCTTTCTACAAATATAATCAAAGAATAAAATATCTTAAGCATTTCAAGCATATTGTTATTTCCACTAGAATTGAGGCCAGACATAAAATAACAGAAATGCCACTAAAAAAGGTCATAAAATAGTTTTAGATTGTGCAGTAGCTCCATGCATCTAATTTCCATCCAGTTAATAGTCACTCATGTGCTTCAAAATTACCAGGTAATTTTCTAAAACACACTTACCCTGTAAATTCTATGTTTTATAACGCTTTTCATTTAATCCCCACATACTGTTATTGCTTAGCTGTTTATAGCATTTTAATGCTTCAAATTAAATAACATATTTGGACAGCTATTTTTAAACATATCAGGGTTATTGATATACAGATCCAGAATATTGCACCATGTAGCTATTTCCATAAAATAACAATGTCAAAAAAAGATTATTTTCATATGGCTTAGCTTTTGTAATTATGATGACAAGAAGATTCTAAAATCTAAACACCAAGGTCCTCTCCCTGACCCCTCAAAGCATATTTAGAAACAGTATCCACCACCATTAGAATTGGGAATGATGTACTGTCAAGAAAGACCACAGAGGTTGGTGATTGTATAGCATAGGTGCTAGTTTGATGAAGTCTGGGGTTTCCTCTTTTCCAGTTTGATCCTGATGCCCTTCTCTGGTCGCAGGATGAGCTCTCCCACTGGGCGCAGCTCTTCACGTTTCTGACAAGCTTCAACGCTAAAGTTACGCAGAATGGATGCCAAGACCACCTTTTCTTCCATAAGTGCAAAGCGTTGACCTGAGGTGGATTATAGTGGAACACACAGCAGTTATTCTGGAGAGAGTCTTTCTGAGGAAAGTACGCAGACAGATCCGGTAAACCGCAAATTCTTACCGATACAGTTGCGGAGTCCAGCGGAGAAGGGGACGTACGCATATGGAGGCCTCCCCACTGAATTCTCAGGCAAGAACCGCTCAGGCCTGAACTCCTCGGGCTCAGGGAAGTATCGCGGGTCACGGTGAAGAGCGTAGGTAACGATTATGGCATTGGCACCTTTGGGCACCTTGAAACCATCTACAGGTACAAAAGAAACATAGTGACTGTAAGAAAGATGTTCTTTACTTATCAGGAAACATGTTTGGATGTTTTGTCCCCATTTTCCAAGAACTCAGCAGTTTACTTGGTGAGTAGGCCTACACTGTTAATATTACTGATAGGAATTATCAACTGCTCTGAACTGTTCTTTAATATGATGCTTGTATTTGATCACATAACTTCTTGCCGCAGTTGTATGATAAGACAAACATTTGTGAGAAAGAAAAGTGAGACAGATAAAAACAGTGCCATGTCCCCTATAGGTCCATTTGGTCATAGGCCATTTTGTGTCAGTGTTTTTTCCCCAAAACTCCCAATTACCGTCATCAATTGCTGCTACTGTATGGCCTACTACTATATAGTCTTACAAAAACAGGGTAGCTGCTATAAGCAAGGCTAGGAAACATGCTAACACCATCGACTGTATAATAGAAGTGGACATAGCCACCGTGATGTTACCCACTGGTTTGTGGACTACTGTTTTGAAGCCTCTAGTTTGGCATTTTGGCCGTCACCATCTTGTTTTTTTTAGCCAGAAGTGACCATATTTGGACGAGAGGGCAGAGCTGGGGACGAGCGAGGGGATGATCTGACTGAGAACCAGAGGACAGCGTCGTGGTAACGACTTATCAATCACAAGGTAGCCACGCCCTTAAGCATACGCATCTGTTTGACTTTAAATGGGGCCATAATTTACAAAATAAATATCATGCCATATTGAAGAAGACTTGAAACTAGCGATTGAGACCATAAACTGATTAGGAATAAATGAAGTGACAAGTAGGGTCATTTTCCCATCGACTTCTATACAATCAGACAGTGGAGTCGCCCCCTGCTGGTCATTAGAAAGAATGCCGGTTTCCTCATTGGCTTCACTTTTCAGGCCCGGAGGTTGCAGCTTGGCTAATGCTGCGTTCATGTGGTATCAAAATGAGCGGAAAAATGAAATTCCGAATGGGAAAATTCACGTAAATGCCCCCTCAAGTCGGAACGTTGAGGAAAATGTTGCTACACTAGTTGCCGAGTTGGTAACAGGGCAGACGAAAGTAAACGTTGGGTTAATGGTAAGGGACTTTTTATTTTTCTAACATTTCTTTGCTCACATGTAATGTGTAATATGGTTGTAACTGTTAGTTGCTGTCCACATATTGAATACTCGTTATTTGTACCCTTCATACAAGAAAGGCAGCCCAAAGTGCTTTACAAGGGAAAATAGTCATAAAATTCATGTAAAATCGATGGGCAATAATGTGGCCTCCAATTTTTTTCCACATTCCGACTTCAGGTCTCTTCAAGCTCATGAACACACCGAAGTCGGAGGAATGGTTTCCCAACTCGAAAATTGGGACCGTCTGAGGAGCATGTGAACGCAGCGTAACACTCATTTGAGCAAGTTAAATGGATATGATTTGATTGGTGGGATGCCATATTTCACGTGACTTTGCTTCACTATTTATTTCCAGAATCCTAATTCCTATATTTTACTCGCATACTAGCTCCTCTACTTTACTCCTATAGTAACTATACTACTTTTTAATCAAAGAATGGCCACCTTTCTTGGCTTTCCATCACCAGACTGTGGAGGTGAGCGTGGTTGGCAATCAGCTGCAGGAGGGACAGGTGTGGGAGGTGAGTTAATTGGCACAGCTGGAGCTTGTTGTCCAATTACACTCTGCCTTTAAATGCAGTAGCGTGCTGGGCCTCAGATGACTGCTATGCACCGCAGGCTGTGTACTGTTTATTGAGCTGAGTTGAAATCTGTGGGCCAACAGAGGTGCTCGGTTGAAGAATTCGGGAATTTATGTTAAAAGTGTGTGAGCAGTGGTAAAAATAAATACTGTTGTCTGTTCTGTGCTGAGGGGAACTCGCGGTGGCACCGAGACCTGCTACACAGACCGTACAGCACCATTCACTCTTTTATCACACAAACTGACTACCACATGTTGCAATCCATAGGAGCCCTTGTTTTATAAAATTGGGGAAGAGACAGCTGCAACAACACCATACAATAAATGTTATGTGACAAAGAAACATATTTTTCAGATGAAAATAATAGAGGAAGCCTGACTTCTCCTGGCTTTAAAAAAAAAAAGACCACGGCCTTGGGGGACTTCTTGCAAATGAATGTTTCATTCAAGTGTCATCACTCATCTGTAACTCACTGATATGGCAGTCTTCACCGAGGCTGCGGGCAAAGAAAGGCACGGAGGGAAACAGTCGCAGGGCCTCCTTGATCACACACTCCAGGTATTTGAGCTTCTTCAGGTCCTCCATGTTAACGGGCCGGTCAGATGTACCTTTGCACATTAAATAGGAAACACTAAACTCCTCAGCACAAAATACAGATCAACAGAACACAGTGTAAACTTGTTCAGGTCAGATGGTTGTTAATAAGATTGTGCTGCACTTTCTCTTACTTCTTTATCCTTGACATATTCTCTACTTTCCCCACCTTCTGATAAGAGATTAATGGTACTATATTGTTCCAGTGACACACCCTTGTGTTGTGCTTATTCGATAAGAGATAAGTTTAAGAGCAAAGAGTCTTTACTGCAATTATATCTGTAGGCATTCCTAGAAGAGAAAATTATACCTATAGACAATAAATAAACAATTATTATTCATTATTTATTTAATTATTATTATTAATTATTAAGAGAACAAATTGTATATATAATTATATAACTAGGTATGATAAGGTAATGTAATTAATAATTTTACATTGAAAAAGAACAGTTGAGTAATGTATCACAAAATGAATGTGTCTATGCTTGAGGACAACTTTAGTTCCTCAAACTGGTGCAAATTTAGCATGTTATTACTACAAGGCAATCTAGCTTACGTCATGGGAAAGATGCACGGAGGCCATGGTAAATCCACACGGCAGTGAAAATAATTCAATTATTCTCTATGTATTTTGGCAAGGATTTTCACAGCTATTATCCCTTTGTGAGCTCCCCTTGACTTGTAAAGAACAAATGAATCTGAGCAAAGATGAGTCAAAAGGCCTTTGGGCGGGAAAACAAATGATGTCATGAAAGTGAGAAGGTGTGTGGTGACGGGGGAGAGGGCATGTTACTGTTACCGAACACCTCCTGAAGCTCTTGTTGAACTTTGCTGAGCACCTCAGGGTGGGAGCCCAGCAGATGTGTGGCCCAGTTCATAGAGGCTGCTGTAGTATCATGTCCCTGCATAACGAGGGCCATTAAATACAGAAAAACAACACGTTAGTTACCACTTCAAAGCTGCATTAATTGATTTCTTTGTTTTTTTGGAGGGGGCAGAGGACAAAGCTGCAAACTCAAAAATGAGAAATAGCTATTAAATTATTATGGTGAATGTGCAAATGTTTGCCTATTTACAATACACATCCAGCAGACACAGACCAACATTAGCAATGATTTGGTGTCGGGTTTCTGGCCACCAGGCAAATAAGTCTAATAATTTAAGTCTAAATTATTTTCTCCACCAACTCGTGAAGGAAATATCTGCCTCCTTATCTGCTAAATGCTCCATTATGTGATTTAAAAATATGAATAGTGCAGCTTTAAGTATTTTGTTGTGTTTCTTTTCTTCTTATTTTTTAACAAACTGGTGACAAATAGGTATAACAAAATCTACAGATATTATCACAGACATCAAACAGAGTCCAACACATAAAACCTAAACGAGAGATCGTCGTTTGCCACTCACTCCCAAAGACATATAGTTCTGTGTAATGTTGTGAAACAGAACTTCTTTATGGAAGGCCATTTTAGTCAATATTAACTAACTAACTACGGTAAGTAAATAAATATGCCTATTAAATAAATTGAATTTATTTCCTGTGAAATAAATTGAATTTATTTCATGGGACTTTTATTTCATAATGCCTCATTTATTTAACTTTGGATTCATTTAGTTGTTTTTGTTAGTGGGAGTATTATACAAATTTTAGCAAAGTGTGTCATATACTCATATGTCTAACTGGGACAAGAGGAATGTGCAGATGTGTGTGAGGAGGAGGACAAATAAATAAATAAATAAATGAATAAATAAATAAATAAATAGCCCAACCCTGAACATAAAGGTGTCCACTTCCTCCTGAATGTCCTGATGGTTCATTTTGTTGCCATCCTCATATGTGGTCTTCAAGAGCATGTCCAGAAACGCTCGTCTTTTCTTTGTGCCCTGCTCAGTCTCGCTGTCTGAGTCAGAGTTGGAAATGTGCTCCGCTCTTTCGTGTATCACCTGAAGCAAAAAAAATTAAGGTCAAGGTTAAGGCTGGCTGAATGTGTATTCTGCTTCATTTTAATGTAATGAACACTGAACATCTACAGATTGTCAAACCACTGGCTCCATGGCTCACTTTGGATGTGAAGGAGTGCAGGATCTTGAGTGTCTTGTCGTGCTCCCAGCCCTCACCAAAGTATCTGTACAGAAAGTCAGGCCAAAACCAAGGTGTCCTCTGTCTGCGGCTGACAATGTCACTCATTCTAAGGACACAAAGTTAGGAAGATAGATAGATAGATAGATAGATAGATACTTTATTCATCCCCTTGGGGAAATTCACATATCCAGCATTTTCCGAC
>JAOVVB010232867.1:0-10304 GCA_028570985.1 Heterobranchus longifilis
TGTAACTGGACCTTAATGACCACTACTGCAAAAGTCAGGGTTGGTTGCTTAAGGTATACAATATGTACTTTCCCAGGTAAAAGGTAGCATACATATAATAAAAAAATAAAAACGCTCAACAGCACTTCCCATAAAACCCCTGACAATGTAGCTTTGTTTCTGAGAGTATAATATGTTTCATCGCTCATCTCCTGGGAGTTCAGTCTATAGATTTTTATACAGATTTAGTGAGCAGTGGTCTTGCTGGAGGAAATGCCTTGTTGATGAGGGCAAAGATTAATGTCTAGACTGGTTTGAACTGACAGAAAGACTAGAGTAACTCTTATAAGCATGCTTAACCACTGGGGTGAGCAGAAAAACATTTGTACAGAGTGTGCAACACATCCACTCCTGTCAATCTTATCAGTTAAAGATTTGAATTTCGATTTTTTAAAAACTTTTTTAAGTTGTTTAACTCTACAAGGAATGAATTAACAAATTCCTAGATCTTCCCTCATTACTATTCCCAATCCACATATGGTCTGAGCTGACATTCAGCTTTTTTTAAACTAAACTGCTATATGGTATCGAGTCCATATCAACTCAAAGACGTGAACCCAATCAGCCTGTCTACCCAATGCCATCTTTCCTGTCATGAAAGGCAGTTCATTGAAGTTGAGTGAGAACACATTCTGTCTCATGCAGTATTCCATTCTCTGCTCTTTGCATACCTCTGCAAGGGGAATGAAGCAATATATAAATGGAGTAGTGGTTCCGCCAAGCATGAAGGTATGACTTGATTCATTGGCAATATGAGAGTCATACTGAGGTCGTATTTATTTCCAGGCTCAATCCACGGGCTAAGCTATTTGCTTGCATTCCTGCAATGGTGCTAGTCGGTAAGGGTATTTCATTATCCTCTCTAGAGCACAACACCCATCCTCCACGCAGATCGGCAGTTTTATCTGCTAAAGGTGACACTCTCCAGTGCTATAGTATTTTAGCAGTCCTAGACATGGGCTATTGCTATAAGGTTTTTATGGCCAAAAGGTTAGCAACACTGGTGCTTAATACCATGCCTCTAACGGGCATTTATAAGTCTATAACTAGGCAGGCATAATATCGCATGGGATACTGCATGCGCCTGCCTGATACGAGAGCGCAGGACCACACGTGATATAATAATAATGAGAGCGCTCAAAAACATGAAATTTCATTAAACAAGCGCTCTTGTTTTTGAATGCAGCCCTACTGTACTTCTGTGCTCTCGTGCACTGTCCATTGTGTTGTCCAATGTCCTTGACTGCTCATTAAATTGAACTTTTAATTTGGTATATAATTTAACATTTAATTTGGTGACATTTTTCCCTTTTATAATCTCGACATCTTTTTATACTTGTCCAGTGGCAAGCTATCTAACATACAGTACGTGACATGGCTAAGGACTTTTTTCTTAATCCCTGCCAATGCAAACTTCTTCTACATCAGATGTCACACATACACAGTGGACTAGTCAACATTCTCAGGTCCATTTATGATTATTACATAATGCCAGCAAAGCAGACTTGCATCATTTAAATTTCAATTAAACTGCACCAGTGTTCATTTGTAAGCAGCCCGAGACCCACATTTTCAAGCGGTCCTGATTTTCTTGCGCACCAAGGTTTGGATTCCTACTCGTTCAAGTGAATCGAGTTCATTTTAATCGAACCAAAGTCTAAAGCCAAACCCAAATGTCAAATGTGAACATTCCCTAAGATGTAAATGTAATGATTTAATCAGAAAAAAAGTATTGTAAATATAATAAAAAATGTAATTTATATTATAAATGACCTTACTTGGAACAGTATATTATATTCATATACTGTACTCTTTCCCAAGTCAGGTTATTTATTTAAAAAAAAAGAGAAAATAATTTTGTAATTACATTTACAATAATATAATATAATATAATATAATATAATATAATATAATATAATATAATATAATATAATATAATACATTTAATTACAAAATCATTAATTTATTTGTTATAAATGACCTGGGAAACAGAGTATTACTTGGGAAACTACGTATACTATGTAGACACATTACATCCTGTTATCACTTACAATACATTATAAGAACAACAAACAGTTGTTCCTCAGACTTACATTGGAGACTCCTCCCTTTAACGTTAAACATCTTCCTACAGAAAACTTTGAAGATAAGTTTTTTATCCAATTATTATTGGAATTTTTATTAAACAAGTATACACGTGTGGTTGCTGTAGATGATCTTCTGACCAGTAAGATTTGGTCAGATTCGGGATCTAGCAGCACTGTGGTTTAAACATGACTAACACATTTTTTTTAGTGTTTCAAATTTAAATTTTAATTTTATTTGTCACGTACACAACTGTACACAGTATGACACGGAGTGAAGTGCTTATATATACATATTAAATAAAAAAAATCTATTTACATAAAGAATATCATTTATAAATATGTAAAAATTTTACATTTGACAAACTTATTCAGCACCAAGTGAATTGTGTCAAACAGCTTCTCGTGCAGCACTCTCTGGACTCCAGGCCCGTCCTTGAAGCTCATCCTAGTCTTAATCGCTTCCTCTCTGCGTTCTCAGTTTTTCCTCTGTCACTTCTGTATGCTGATCTCAACGGCTTCGCAGTTAATCCCTTGGCTCAAATTCAGCACTTAAGTTGAATAAATATTCTGTAGTGATCAGGTATAACTGTAGCTAGCATGTAGCAGCTATTGTAGCAGCCATGCATGAAGCAGGATGTATGAACACATGGTTTTAGTGGCGAATGGTGCAATGGATAAAATCAGATCGGACATGTGGGTCACAGTGCAAACAGGCTCTTGGAGATAAAGTGTACAAACAGCATGAGATGCAAATAAGAAGGGGAGGAAATTAGCAAAAGTTCAGCCTGTACAAAAGCCTTGGCATGAATTAATGAATCCTGAGAATGTCTTATATTGCCCTGATATATACTGTACAGTTGTATTGTGGAAAAGTCTTGATCCACCCCTCATTTCTTCATATTTTGCTTCCAAAGAGACATACAGTACTTTCTTGTATTTTAATGTAGTCTTGAGGAGGTTTTCCAGGCTTCCTGTAGGAATTTTTTTTTTTTGTGTGTGTGTGTCAAATTTTTGCCAGGTTTTTGGCTCTCATTTTCAGTCCAGTCCCTGACCAGTTTTGGCAGGTTTTTGCAGACCAGTCCAGACCAGGCCCCGACCAGTTTAAGACGAATGTTTTTTGTTGTTGTTAAGCCACACAGTCATCTAACTTAAGGCATGAACAAGTGAGAAACAAGTGCAGATGATGAGAGACGATCAGACTGGTTATTATTACATACCCTTATACCCTTCAAGCACAATTTACTGATTGGCATAAACCAATCTTTTCATTTTGTGAAGCTGCTTTGAGACAATGACAATTGTTAAAAGCGCTACATGAATAAAATTGAATTTAATTTAATCAGATTTAAATAAAGACTTACTGAACGTTGTAATTGATTGGTTATGAGGTCCCAACCCTTTGAGACACTGTGTATCCAGGTGGGACATACAAAGATCTTCCTGTCCAATGAACAGTAAGATGATCTTTTTTGAGCAAAACAAACCCACCTACATTCCCTGATTCCAGGTGAGATCCAAATGACTCAAAATGTTAAAAGCCTGTTGCCAAAAATGTGGGCACCTATTAAATCAATCAATGAGGACATAAACACATAACAAGGACTATTTGACCCACTAGCTTCAGTAGTTTCAAATGTTTAATGAACATGATGTGATATTCCATTGATAAATGTGAACATTTGATCGTAAAGTATTTCAGTGAAATTGTAGGTGAAGCCAGGCTTCTTGTGTAGTGTTTAGTGGATCCACCATAACACTGACATGGATCACGAACATTTCCTATGAATGTGAAGCAGGTGATGGTCAGTAGATAGGTGATTGTAAAAGATGAAGGCATGTTTGGGGTGTGAGAGACATCATTATTATATAACTGATTATAAAACCTAGTCTATAGTAGTATCAGTGCTACCAAATATGGGCGAGATTTCACTCTACCCCATTAAACCATGAATGCATGGGAAGTACTTCATCTTATTACAGTTTAATTGCTTTTCCTAAATCTTAACTCAGTCACTGCTAGAGGAATCACTGCTGATGATGACCTAATTACCTACCGGATTATCTGATGCTTTGTCACATAGGTACTGTAAAATAGCAACTAAAAGGTTCCGTTCTGATCATTTTTTCATGCAGTATGTTGTGGTGGACATCGTAACAGGGTGCCAATCCATCGCAGGGCAAACACATACACACACTTGCTCGGTTCACACACTACAGGGAAATGTGGAACCTGCATGTCTTTGGATTGTGGGAGGAAACCGGAGGAACCCACCAAGCACGGGGAGAACATCTAAACTACACACAGGCTAATGATGGGAGTCAAACCCGGTCTCTGGTGGTGCAAGGCGACGGTGCTAACCACTACGGGACCGTGGCGCAAACAAGCGTGTGAAAATGGATGAAGAAGATAAGAAGGATATTAATTCGCTAACGTTTGATTTGTTATCATAGCATGATTTTCAGGTACTTCAGATGGTGTATGAATACGTCATTCCTCCTGGATTTGGTGGTGTTTACAAGAGTTAGTATTAGCTCATTCAGTGCTTCTGTTGCAAATGAGATGAAGCTATGAAATATGCTGTGCTTTACGCTTTATACGATGTATTTCAAGCTTTTTGATTTTTGACACCATGTAGTGTTTTTGGACGGGGGTTAGAACAGAATTTGGGAGTCAGCTTTGTGTTAAAAGCCAGTTAGCCATGAAACGCAAAGTTTTTTTTTTGTATGTGGGTTTTGGCACTGGCATCCGGTAAGTGACGTCCTTTTTGCCATCCAGAAGTGGACGGGACCATGGTGGACAGACATCATGACGTCATGCACAAATGGTCAATATCGCATGTGAAAATCACAGATGCAGAAAATCTTCTTTCACATCAAAACCTTAAACTTATATCAGATTAACTGTATGTGCTAAAGAGTTGGTTCACAGATAGTTTGAGAGAGGAGACTAAGTGTGTGGATTGTGTGCGCGTCCCTCCAAAAGACAGGGGAAAAAAAACAAGTTATTGAAGTTTGTAAATTTGTTACTGTCTTCTCATGCTGGTTTATCATATTTAATTAAAGCTTCAGTTAAATGTCACCGCCAATATTCAACATCATTATAGAAGCATCTCTTTAAAAACAAGTCTCAAAAAACTCTTTTTAATTGGCCATTTTGTGAGACTTGTGTGAAGTGAATAATCAAACAGCTTGAAAGACATAAAAAAATTTGTTCAGAAGGGCTTCAAAAGCTGTCGTTAATTAGTTTTGCCGTGTAGATAAGTAAACGTATGGTCAAAGATCAGGAATCGCACTGGATCTGATTGGATAATTAGTGGAAGCTAAGTGAGAAGATTTTGTGTGAAGCAATTTTGTAACTGCTTGAAAAGACATGGAGATAATTTGCTCTGAAATAATAGCTCAGAAATCACTGGAAAGAAAATGTATTTAAAAAGTACAGTGGTACCACGGTATACGAAATTAGAATCTGTTCTGGAGGCGAGTTCTTAAGGCGACATTTTGTATTGCGAAACACATTTTCCCATAGGAAATAATGTTAATGCAGATGATCTGTGCCAGCCACCCAAAACTATTACCAATATTACCAATTTTCAACACTAATTATATTTTTGCATATAAAAGTAATCAAAACATTTGATATGAAACAAATGGACATTAAACTCCACTTAACCTTAATTTATTGTTCGCCTTGCCACCGGTTGCTTTAAAAACTAAATTTTGGCTCCCTTCTTTTTATTCCCTTAATAATAATCTTGAGACCCATGGCGCTATGTCTTTACCAAATCCTTCACAAAATGCCAAAAAAAAAAAAAAAACAGCAATGCATAAAAATGTAAACTCACGTTGCTTGAATTTCAAATGACACGAACAAGTGTTGATCAGCTACCAGAAGTACCACTGAGGTAAACCTGTAAAGTTCTGAAAATGTAATTATTGTTAAGAACATATAATAAAAAAATTATAATTTCTGTCACAAAATTGAACAACAAATAGCAAGTTGCAGAAAGAACTTCAGCTCCTGAAATTTTGCAGTTCTTCAAGACTAGGGAACTATCTTTTCGTTTGTTTGTTTTCTCAAATCAGGGAAGTTTCGCTAATAGTTGTTAACGATAGCCGGATTTAGTTTTTTTCCATTATTGTAATAATATCAGTTAATTATAGTTTTTATCCCTTTAGTCAGATAAGGGATGATGCTGCCAGAATCTACTGTGTTGCTGCTCTGTGCTCACCGCGTGGTTTCCCCGGGTTATGTGGAACAGCAGCTCTATAAATAAAAGCATAGTTCTTTATGCATTTTAAAGCAGTCTAGATATTTTTAAAAATATGGTATGGTTATATTTTAAAGCTCAGTAGGGCAGTGTGTAGGTCAGGCTACCAGAGCGAACAACTAACAAATAAAAAAACAAACCCTTGATACGAATGTGTTTGCACTTCCTCTCTTTGTTTAGAACACATCAGTTGTGCAAAAGTTAAGAGCCGCCTTTTATTTCTTCATATTAAATGAAATAAAATTTTGCAAATTACTCACTCACTCATCTTCTATAAGGCTTTATCCTGTATACAGGGTCGTAGGGGGCCTGGAGCCTGTGGGAGGAAACCGGAGTATGTGGAAGTAACCCAGCAAGCACGCAAACTCCATGCACACAGACCCAAGGTGGGAATCGAACTCAGAACCTAAAGATCTGCAGATTATATTAAAGAAAGGAATTTATTATTGTATTTTTTATGTAGTCTTGAGGAATAGTTCTTCAGGCTTCCTGAAGGGTTTTTTTTTGGCTTTCATTTTTGGCCAATTTTTGCCTCTCACTTTTAGTCCAGTCCTCGGACAACCAATTTAAAATGACTTGTTTATGTAACAGCGGCACAGTGACATAGTGTTTAGCACTGTGACCTTGCACCTCCTTGGTCGAGGGTTTGATTTTTACCTCAGAACTGTGTGTGTGGAGTATTATATATGGTGGGTTTTCTTTGGGTACTCCTGAAGTCCAAAGACATGCAGGCTTAGGCTAATCGGCATTGCCCGTCGTGTGTGAGTGTGCTTGTGTGCCCTGCAGTGGATTAGCACCTAGTACAGGGTACAGCCCTGAGTCTCCTGGGACAGGCTCCAGGCCACCCACGGCCCTGTACAGGATAAGCGGTATCGAGAACGAGTGAGTGAGAGCGTGTTTATGTAACAACCTCAGCAGCAACCTAATTTCCCCTCTTGTCTGTTCCAAGCACTCAGCATCCAGCATCACCAGTATACTAATCACCGGTCTGATCATCTGTCATCATCTGCACCTGTTTCTCACTGGTTTATGTCTTAGGCTAGATGTTTTTTTTATGCTTGAATGATTCATAGGTCAGTACAAACACAAACACGTCTCTGAAACAGGTCAGGAACAGAAACTAGACTGAAAATGAGAGTCAAAATTTTGCTAAAAATAGGAGCGAGGAAGCCTGGAGAACTATTCCTTAAGACTATATTAAAAATACAATAAATTCTGGCTCTTTGGAAGCAAAATATGAAGAAACGAAGAGGCTGAAGATTTTTTGCAAAGTATATATTTATATTCAGCTATGGTACAGTATATTCTTAATGCATACGGTATATTCAGTTAATTGTGGTTAATGAGCAACATTCCACCTGTATTACTGTTCCACCTGTATTACTCCCCGCTGCTTCTTTCTCTTTAAAGACAAAACACACTGTGTGTAAGGCTGTTGGTTATAACATTTAACAGCGTGTTGTTTATCCCTAACTACCATTTAATCATAACTGAAAGGTACAAAAACTCCCAAGGGACTGTGTACGTGTGTCAGATCGCATTCTGATTAACAGTGGTGTTTTCCTGCAACAGTACTTTAACAGTGCTAGTGCTAGAAGGAACGACAATGACTCGCAAAGCTTTCGGGTCGGTTGATGTATTTCTAGTAGAAAAATAATAATATTAGAAAAAAGCATTAGGATTTAAGCTCATATGCTCTCGCAATCCTTGCTACTTTAAAAACTACACTTATGCTTATTGCAGTATCACAGACTGTTGACCAGTGTAGTTTTTAATGTAGCAAGGATTGCAAAAGCACCCGATCTTTCACAATGCTTTTTATTGTTGGTGGGTGTATTTCTAGGGAATAATAATAATAATAATAATAATAATGATGATGATAAAACTGCATTAAGATTTAAGCTTGTGTGCTCTCGCAATCCTTGCTACTTTAAAAACTACACTGGTCAGAAGTGTATGGAATTGCAATGTGCAGAATTGACATACTTTTCACATCTGGTTTAATAAAATGTTTGGAAATAAGTTTTACTTTCCTGGTATTTTAACTTTAAGCAGTTTATTAACCATTTAAGGGATTTGAGCGTTTTTGCCTTTGAAGCTTAGAAAGATAATTGGAAGTCTGTGCTATTTTTTTTTCTATTTGTATAAGATCAAATACATATGTAAATCTTTGTAAAAAGCTGTAGTTATTCCTTTTTTAAAGGATTAATATATGTATTAATTGGAGAAAAATATACAGCTTCTACAACGTTTTCTTTTATTTTTGGTAATTTGGTTTCTCTATCTCTCTTTTGCATTGGCTGGAGATTATGATACATTCACCACAAGCATGCTGGTGATACTATTCACTATTCATACTATGTGCACAGCCTTCTGGGAATAACCTTTTCATACCTCATAACTTATTCAGAACATGCGTAGTAGCATATTTACAGCGTCCAGTTTTACATCATTGGCCAGGAAAGTGGCACTAATGGTTTGAAGTCAAGCGGAGACCCTTAACCTTATTCGGTCACTGTGGTACAGTATGTCCGAGTTGAGAAGGATAGAATGGATCATAAATCTGAATGCCTCTGAATAAAAAGCGAATCCCAATGTCACTCATGTGTGTCAGCTTTCTGCACCACGTAGTCCAAACCCCTTGGAGAACTTTCTTAAATTGGTACGCTTTGTGACTGTACATACACCTGGGTGCTTTAGTATTTAATGCTCATGCTTCAGCATTCCTTGTCTAGCAGAGCTGCACGATTTGATTTTAAAAATCACAATGCGATTATTTTAAAACACATATTGTAATTCTGATGTTAAATACGACATGAAACTATTAAATGCACCATTTTGTATTAAAATGTATATGTATCTAGGCTAACAGCAAAGAATGGCACACTATTCATTAAGCAGATGTTTGAAAATATTTATTTGCCTCAAAATGAATTTTAAAAATACTTGGATTGTTGACATACTCTATATAAATTTACCATATGGGATTTACCATGTAGTGTTGTGGTTACATGGCAATCTTTAATGTCCATGGCAAAAGCTACAAGATGTATATAAATCCAAGAATGAGAGAGAAAGTGTTGCAATTTAGTGTTTTCTTTTCTCTAATACACCAGTTTCAACCCCTCTGCCACTTGAAAGAATCATGTTAGAGCAGGGACAGAGCTCAGCTGGAGACTTGCAATAGTTCAGGACTGGATTGTTGTAGTAAGTTGCAATATAAATATGAAATGATGCTGATTAGAATGAGGTGAAAGGGGATTGTGCAATTCTCAAACCTGATTGGTCAGAAGGTCTTGATTAATATTCTATAATAGCAGCTTTCCCTCCTTAATAATACACTACAATATGCTTCTGGTCAATTATAATGCTCCTGGTTTATAGGTTGGAATGTTAAAAGTTCAAAATAAGGAAAGGGATGTTGAAGTGGCTGCCTCGCTCTAACATGCTTGCCAACCGGGAATGAAACATACTGTACACATGTGAACATGATGGTGTCTGCATGCTCTGTCTAGTTTATTCACAGGACAAGTATTATTATTATTTTAGGCCATTTTAAGTCTTAATAAGCCATATTCGCACGGGATTACCCCAGTGAAAAAAAATATATACTAATATACAAATATACTAACAAAAAGTTGTACCATCAGTCAATATATAAAAAGTATACTAACATCATGCTTTTACCAAATTTCGGAATTAAACTTTAAACATACTTCACAATGATTGTATTATAATACACTTTCCAATGATATGTTATATGAAAATATACTTTAAGTGAAAGGTTGGTCTAATTTCCAAAGCACACTTATTTAAACTTTGTTTTACAATGTATTTTTGGCATTTTAAAAAAAAAAAATATGTTCGAAATAATCATTGTAGAAATGTACAGAAAGTATACATTAGAATA
>JAOVVB010232868.1:0-10304 GCA_028570985.1 Heterobranchus longifilis
TGTTTTCTGGTTATGCACTGTATCACCAAAACAAATTCCTTGTATACTTGGCAATAAAAACAATTCTGATTCTGATATATCTCCTATGTTTGTTTTAATGTCTATAGAATCAGATCAATAAGCCCTCCAGCAGTATCAGCAACAACAGCAGCAAACGCAGCAACCGCAGCAGCAACATCCCCAGCAACCCCCTCAACAGCAACTGTAAGTTACGATATATTGCCGTATCGATTTTCATCCCTTTTTATACTTTGAGCACCTGCCCCTCCAAAGGTCTCTGCACGGCCCTGCACCCATCCACCACACCTCCCACCCTAAACTGACTTTCTCAGTCTCACGTAACTTCCGGAGCAGTTGTTCTGAGCTCCTAATATTGACGCAGATGGGTTTACAGTTGAAAGACCGGTGCAACTACATGACGAGAAATTATACGTGAAAAGCAAGGAATGCGTTGTGATAACACATGTAATTACTTAACAAATTGGCGTGTTATTCATACAGCATTTCGTGAGACCAGGCTATGTGCCGGATTGACTGTCCCTCTCGCACATCCATGCCTTTCCCCTGTCCTGTGAATAGTGCTGTGTGGCCGCTTTGTTTGTTTCCCATTTATAGAGCCAAGGCCGTGTATGAACACCAGATTTGTTTTCAGTGCACACGCAGAACACATAGCTCGGGAACCATGAAGAATTATTCGCTGAATCTGTCAAAAAGTGCACTAGATTAGAATCGCAGTCTCCACCTTTAAATGATTTTAGTGGTAGAATATAGAAAGTTATTGAGAACTGATATGTTTTATTTTATTTTCTGTTTTTCTTTGGCCTTTACAGACAATAATTTCCATGTTCTTTTGTGGGGCAAAATTAAAGGGTGAAACATATCTTTATAGAAAACCATGAACTGTTGTTCATATAACTTCTTGTGGCTGCCACATGAAACATTTCTTTTTTTTTTATGTACAGAACTTTGTTAAATAAAAGCCACTTCACTAACATATAATAGAACACAAAAAGCACACAATTTCATGTTTAGTCTCTAATCTCGACTCTTGTGAATCGCTGACAAGCCAATCTGAGGCGCTCTTAAAGCGTGAAATTCCCAGTGTCTCTAGAGTTGACATTACATCTTGTTGTGTTTGTTCTAAGGATTAAATCCTCAGCATATCCACACACTCCTTCCAGACATGGATCACAGACTATTACACACTCCTTCTTCCGGATGGATGTTCCTGTATCTGCCTGAATAGGAGCAGTGCCACAAAAGGTTGGCCAATTTAATTACATAGTACACTCAATTGTCCCCTCCTCTCAAGGCCTAACACCTAATCATGATACTGGATGTGCGTCTGCATTTCCACGGTGTCTCCCCTGCTTTCCACGAGGGTCAGGGGCTTCACCGGTTAGCCGCTTTGACGAGGTACCCTACATTGTCTCTTGCCTTGGGAGAAAGAACCCTTCGCCTCGTCTCAGTGTCAAACTTTAACCTTTCTCAACTTTAATTACACTAAGTAAGTTTGGAGTGTGCCGCGGTGCTGTCTGGCCGACTCAGGTCCATCGGTGCGCTGATGGGAAGCCTGCATGGGAGCCACGGCCCCCGCTGCCTCTGACACACTGACGCTACACAGCACTGACGCTGATGCTGACGCTTGCTTTGGCCTGCTTCCTGACCATGCAAACACAGGCACATAAACACACACACACACACACACACACACACACACACACACACACACACACACACACTACAAATCTGTATTCAAGCGACATTTAGAGGTTTCCTGCTTCTATGTTTATTTGCAGATCAACAAATTCATAAAATGTGTTTATCTACATCATGGGACACCACTCATGTTCAGTGTGTGTGTGTGTACATAACTGGAGATGTAATAGTGAAGCACTTAGAAAGGCACTTCTGGATAACAGCCACTACTTAAAGGAGACGTGCTCATTTTGTGGTTCTTACTTGTATTTTGGGTTTTTACTATAACATTTTTACATGCTTTAATGTTCAAAAAATTATTTTTCTCATACCGTCTGTCTGAATATACCTGTATTCACCCTCTGCATCTGAAACGCTCTGTTTTAGCACCTGTCTCTTTAAGTTCCCCTCCCAGGAAAAGCCCAGTCTGCTCTGATTGGTCAGTGTTTCTGGGTCTTCCGCATCTGCGCTCTCTGCATCTCTGTACAGTCATTGCAGCCAGGGAATGACTGTAACGGCACTGTAGCCTATAGTAAAGTTTTGACATCACAAACTTACAGAACTCCTGACGGCTCGTTTAAAGGCACAGTTTCTGAATATGGGCATTTCTCCGTGGATTGAGCGTTTTGATTCTTTCACAGTATTTATAGCACCTAGACATATTTTATAATCAAACAGACATAGAAATCTCACTTTCTTAATAAAGTCATATTTTAGCCATCTTGAAACAGACAAAGACAACGTTCCTTCATTGTGTAGATACAGAGAGATCTGCACTGTGCCAATAACACCATTTGGTGTGTGTGTGTGTGTGTGTGTGTGTGTGTGTTTGTGTGCGTGTGTGTGTGAGAGAGGGGAGGATGAAGAGAGAAAGAGCTTGGATGTGTTTGCTCATTACTCATTCCTCTGCAGGGGTGAAATAGCTGTTTTTTCCTGTTATGTCATCAAAACTTCCACAAAAAGCAGATTTCCTTGTGCAAGTGCCATTGCACATTTTTTTAAGTACACATATTGGTATATTGTATTTATGTTTCCTCCTTTCTTGCACTAATAGTGATATTATCTGCATCTGCATGTGAAACTGCCCATTCATCACTGGACTACTGTTGAAAAACTATTCTAAGCCAGCAATCCATAATGCTATAAAATGACAGAATTGACCTAAAATGAAGAAACCACATTCAGCAGTGGTTGTAAAAGAGCAATACAACACAAAGCAACAAAGCAAAGTCAAATACGATACCAGATCTGAAAATCCGGCATATTCTCCTCACACTCCAGCCTCATTTTTAACACACACGTTGAGTGCTTGACTCAGACGGTTCGATCGATTCACAGGTAGTCGATTGCGCCACTCACATGTGCACCCTTATGATAATAGGGCCCTTTTAGAGTCATTTAATTCTGATGATGAATTGGACTTCCATAGAAAGCCAAAAAGGAGTTACTGTGGTAACCGCATGTCCTGTCAATCACTTGCAATCAGCCTTTTTTCTCTGTTCATTGCTTGATGCGTCAAGATTAGGACCTTCTCCGTGGGGGGCTTCAAAACACTCAGAGGAAATGAAGAACCGTGTGGAAGTTCTGCGGCTGATGTTTGGAAACTTTGCAGAATGTGACCCTTTGGCTTTGACTTTACTCGCAGCTGAGAGAGAAACCGAAAACTTGACTTCCTAGTGTCGTGGAGGTACCTTACTCCAATTTAGGAGGACACGCACACAAAAAAACGTTCTTCTCGCAGCTGTAATAAAATAAATTTTCAAAATTACGACTGCATGCTGACATCCTGTTCTAAACCTCGACAGTGCCTGTGCTCTTCATCTACGTCAGCTACAGAGACAGCATGTGTTTCTGACCACAGAGGCTTATAATGAAATGCCCACATTAAGAAGAGAAGGCCATTTAAATGCTAATGCTTTCCATGTATAAGTGTGAGGTGAGGGTTGGAAATGTCCTACTGTATACCATGCCTGTGTTTACAGATAATGACACAATCTTTAATGCAAAATATTACAAGCTGCTTTTGAGAAAAAACAAAAAAAAAATAACATTACGTTTTATGTTTGTTTTGGACGGATTGCTGAAGCTTTGTTTTCTTGTCTTTTGTGTTTTTCTGGAATAACTGTGGTCTTAAGCAAGCACATGCTCTTTTAATTAGGTTACATTTTACCGTAGCACACTGGCAGCAGTTAAACATTTAGGGGAAGTGCAACTAATTCGCCGGGCAGGACTATGAACTGTGGCATTACATCCTTGAAGAAAAGGGGAAAAGCCATATAACAGAAGCACACAGCCTCTAAAGATCTTAATTCCCCATTAGTTCCTTATTCTCTCCGGTGACAAAGACGGGGCCCTTTCAGTCTTGTGTTCCCTCGCATACCAAAGTCATTCAACAGAGGAGACCTTTACCAAGAGCAATGCTCTATTCAAGCCATGTTAATTACAATTTTAAACCATTATTTGTTTCAACACCTGGTTAACCTATTCAGACCTGTTTAAATCCTCTTTATTATCCCAGGTGTGATGGGAAGGCACTGAGGAGTGAAAGGGTCCTGTGTGTACCAGGAACATAATCAAGCCAATACGACATAGTGCTGAATAGATTTTGGGGGATAAGATCAGATGTTACACACTCCAGTCCTCAAGTAAAATGGTGCGAGGTGGATTATGTCTGAAAAGAGGATTTTGTCAAGGATGTGTCCTCAACTTTTCTTTTTTGGCGGTAAAGCATCATGAGAGGCACACGGCTTCTTCAGCAGCTGTATTAGGACTAGAAGACTCAATTGCGGGCTTAAAAGCAATTGGCTTTGTTGTGCATTTCTGTGCATATATTTGTGTTGCAGTTAGAGGCTTTGAGACCAAGAGGCCATGCTGCGTCATGAGGACGGATGGTGTTTCTGTTAGGACGTGGTCATAGAAAGGTCTCCTCATCTTCTAAGCTTCTTTTCTCTCTCCATCTCTCACCTACTTTGAAGTTGTAGTCACTAGTTAGACCGTAGCCCTCTGTCCATTATGATGTCATTAACAAGGCTTTACACGGGATCTTGACCCCCGTGGAGCCTTTTTTTACCACGGCCACTCGTGGCTTACCTGTCTTAGGTACTTGTTTGAGGATGATCCCATTTCAATAGGAAATATCAACAGAGTGGCATAATAGGACAACATGATGGAAAATGGGGGGAAAACACATGAAAAAGAGAACATTACACCATCATGAGAGGTTTTTTTTTTTTCTTGACTTCACAATGCCTTTTTCTAATTTCCTGGCCCAGCACCTACATCCACAATGGCTGGAGGCTGTTTGTATACGGCTCCCGCTGTGTGGTTCAAATATAGTGTCGACTTCAGTATAGTAAAGGATAGCCACACAAAGTTCTGATTAACGAATTAACACCCTCTAATAGCCCTTCACCATCCTCCCTTAAATGGATTAAGGCTCCTCTCTAACACTTTCTTTTGCACAAAATTTAATTAAGATTTAGATTTGGTTTGAACATGCCAAGACAGATTCGCACTGCATTCATGATGTACTTCAATTAAGGAGCAAAGCAACTTAAGCTGCTTCACCAATAATTAGACTATCTTCTTTTTTGTAAATGGTATCTAATTATGCTTTATCCCTGTGTAATTCAATTTCTTTGTAGGTTACAGCGTGGTTACTGGGACCATCTATTTACATTTTAAAGGTCATCTTCTCCAATTTTGGGGTTGTATTGAGTGCCATCCCTTTAAATACATAGCTTTTTATAGCTTTGTATTGCAACCGTGCATTACAGCAACAGCAAATATTCAATTAGACGCCACTTTAATCCTCCGCCATCCCTGACAACATACTCTCAGTTAGCATCCAATCAACAGCTCCTCAGGAAAATATGTAGAATAAATAAAGCTTCGTAGCTGGTGTTTACATACATGATGGGTTCCCAAACAGTATTTTTTGTCTGTGTTGACATTTGGCCTCCCGAGGTGGTTGCCCATGTATTTGTATAGTGATTTAAAACAACAGAGAATGTCCTGCCCAGTGTTAATTTACTCAAAGCAGCGGGGGTCACTGGCCCGGCCACTGACCATTACACAGTAGGACGGTGATGTCCAGCTGACTGTCCTTTTAATCGACAACAGCAGGCCTAAAGAATTTAACAGCATGGGATTCACCATTTTTTTTCCCAAACAAATAACGTTTATGGAAGATTTACGAGTTGCCGGAATTGTCTGGGCTTTCCTTCCTTTCGGTTCATTCAATTAGCGGCTGCATGTCTCGGTTAAAGGGGGTGACGAGACAATTGAAGGTGTCATCTAATTATTTTAGCCCAGCGCTACGCAAAGCCACTCCCGTGCTGGAATCCCCGGCCTTGGCTTGGCGATATGAAGTAAATGGGTTAAAGCAGCAGGGGTGATGCAATATGTGGCTCTCCTGGAGATGTTCCGCAACCTCTAGCATCTTTAAAGTGAATCAAGGACCTGCAGGACTGCAATTTGATTAGATAGAATATATAAGGTAAATCAAATCACCTACTTTATATGCACGTTTATGAGTAGACCGCGTCTCTTAAGGTCAGATACTGTACAAGATTCACTCAGTGTGCTCCCACACTGCTCTTGAGAGCGGGCCAAAGCACACAGTGTTGTGGTAAAGAAATAAGTGATCCCTGTCTCAACTCCATCAACCCATATGGAACTTTCAAACGCTTTACTTTACCCCGCGCCGGCCAAGGAAAACTAGGATTGAGAAGTCATGTGAACAGAGCAGTAGCAGGAGGCCACAAGCCGAAGTCTGTCCTGCAGCCAGGTTCCCCCCTTGTTTGTAAATTAGCTGTGAGTAATGAATTCTGGGAAGCTGCCCTGCTGCAGGGTTGCTCCCTCGCTGCCGGACCCTCCCCATGCTCCCCCGTCGACATTGCCTTCCCAAATCTGTCCTGATGTTCCTAGTCTGTCAGGAGCCGCCCCAGGGGGCAGTGCGATAGCCCGCTCGGCTCTGCCCCCGTCTCTTCTCTGGGCCCAAGCCAGCTGAACCGTGTAAGTCCCTGCCATTGCAAACACGGTGACCCCAAACGGGATTGACAGATCGCAGACCGTGGATGCTAGGCCACCAGTCCAGTGACATCAGTTTCTACTGGTGGTAAGAAAACTGCTAGCATGAAGTGGTCACATTGACACATTTTGGAGTTTGCATTGATAATCAGCTGCAAAATGCCAGCGCCAAAGGACATAAAGAAAATCCACAGGCTTTACTTATGTGTAAACAACTGCTTAGCTAAAGAAAATGCTTTTAAATTCAGTTTGCATGAGATCTGCACAAAGAACATGCCGCTGCTTCCTCTGTGGTGCTACACTTATCCTTGTGTCTGTAAAAAGCCTTGGCTATGACTACCACATGGGTCCCCAGGCGCACATTAGAGAGCCTGGGGGGTCCCTAAGTGTCACCCATGAAATCAGGATGTTAGGGTATGAAAAACGGGGGAGGGACCGCTAGTAATTCTCATTATTGTTAAATGTTCATCGTCCCTGGTGTTGACTTTGCCTTAGTCTGGCTCCGCTGCCAAGAAACAACATGACTACTACACCCGCAGTTTTAAAAGCTAAAGATATGGGGGAAATCTTCTTAAGTCTGAGTATGACCCGAAATTAATTACAATAAGATCTGACCATTAAGGGTTGCACATTTTCCTCACCACTGCTTGCCTTATAATTGCACAAAAAAATATCTTGAATCAGCTCTTGTGAGTAATTATATGGTGATAAATGCAACATTTTCTAATTCTAATTCCAAAGGTCAATAGCAATTTGTCAGCAATTAATGTAAAGGAGGAACTGCAGGGTATCCGCATCATTTACACTGCGGCCCTGTACGATCCATTCTGCAGATTTGACTGGCAGAGAGAAAAGAACTTCTCAATGGCAGATTTTTGACGTCCATAATGGCTTAATGTCTGCTTTTGACAGAGATATTGGGGGAAGAAGAGTGACTCTTTGCGCATTGGCGTGGCCCAGAGGCTTTTGCTGTCACAGCTGATGACAGTAACTTTCTCCATGCAGATTAAATTGGTGTTTACAGATTTGCCCTGGGTGTACATTTTTCCCCCTGCTGGGCTCCACTGGCTGATGATGAGTCGCAGATGAGACCGACCGTTCTCGACACTGATGCTTATGCTTCCATCACACAGAGCCTGTAGTGGCTTACCAGGCATCCGGAGTTATACTGCCACACAGTGCTTTCCACTTTGCTACCGTACAGTATTAACCAGCTATTTACATTCGCAGAAAATGTGAGTGCTGCTGCTGCTGCTGCCACTTCTGTCATGCTGTACGTAGGAAGATGAAATGCTGTTGAGAAAATTAAACATCATCAGTCATGATGTTGATTGTAGACTCCAACCAAAGGTCCCATAGTGTTACAATTGATATCAATGACTTCCTAGTGTTGCTGTACTGCTGGAGTTGTTACAGCTGGTCAGTAAGAATGTGCTCAAAGTTTAAAGACACAGTGGGTTGTTTTCACAGATGCCTTTTTTTTTTCTTGAGACCCCACTTCAAAAAGAAATGGAACTTGGCTCATTGCAGAGCAAAGTTTGTCTTTATGTATGTGAATCACTTAAAGACTGAATATAGAGATATGGCTGGACGGTACAGCCAAAACCTTCTATCCCGATATAGGCTATTTCATATCTCATTTCATTCAATTTTATTGTCATTATACCGAGCAGAGCAGAATACAATGACATTAGTTATATCTTGATATAGCATGTTTTCTGGTAATTTAATAAATAAATAGACATGAAATGACCATCACAGGGTAAAATGTAATACACTGTACTGTAATTAGTGTAATTATTGCCTTAATCACACCCAGGAGACCGGTGTTTAAAACTAAAAGTCAACGTTGTTATTTTTAACCTCCATTTGTTAGATATGTGATGTCCTACATCAGGTTCTACATCACCACGTGTCTGCGTCCAGTATTTTTTGTAGTTTTTTTTGGAACACGGAAGCAGGGATTTTAATCCAATCTCAGTGGGTTTTTTTTACTCACCATACCAAGTAGTTTTTGTTGCCTAAACCTACCAAAGTATCACATTTGTTATGTTGTGTGTTGAAAATGGGCAGAAAACGGCCAATGCACCCTGTTAAATACGTCGGTCATATTTCATATGATATGATACAAAACCATTGGTATAAGGTCGGTCATATTTCGTAAGATATCATACGAACCCGTTCACAAGAATTTGTTGAATAACCACGTTGTGAAGCCTATTTTTGTATACTCCATACTCAGTGTTAGCAAAACATTCGCTCCAGCTGATGATGGATTGAAATGAATTCTGGCCACCGGTTTTTTGACATCAGGATAGAAACGATATAGAAAGAAAATATGCAGTAGACATTTTTATATCATTTTGGAGAAATATATCGCCATATCTCCCAGCCCCTTAGAGATATGCAGATTTTCACAGTGCAATATTTAGTTTGTAATTTATTTTGTAAAGGACTGCGTAAACAGTTGTGTGGTCACGTGGCCTTCCACTGTAACGGAAAGAGTGATAAGCTTCGACAGCTATTGTCCCAATGGTGCAATGCTTAATATTAAGTAGTTTGTTACATGTCATTTGCATTGATTAAACTTTAAGTGTACAATTGTGGCGTATGCTGATTGCCTGAAGTGCTGGATTCAGAGTATTAACTCCGAAGGGCACTTTGTTAGTGCGAATTAACTGCACTGAAAAATCAATGAAAAGGATAGTTTTGATTAACCTGGTCCTAAAAGCAGAGGTGAATATACTGTACAATATGTTATCCTTAAATAGCCACATTTTATTTCATATTTTGAAATAAAATATATCTCTTTATTTAAAATAACAAAACTGCACCCGGGTGAATACTAGTCATCAGTTTCCAGTAAAGTTATCAAACCGGTCATTATCCAGAAATATACTTGTTAAAACTTTTAAGCCACTGCTCATCTGTCGCCACTTTTGCGTCTGAAGATGAATATACAGAGCAGCATCTATGTGTGTATTCATTTCAGGTTGTAAACAGTAGTCTCTGACACTGGGTTGTTATCGAGTTGTGGCCCCCGGCGTAGGATTGATCCACTTCAGTCCAGCAGCAGGGGGGCGGGGAGCTCTGGAGGGGCCCAGCGGGGCTCCAAATCAATAAGGTTAATAGATGTGGGGGCCACGCAGTCAGAGGTGTGCAGCCTGGCATTTTCGGTGCCAATGAAGAAAATTCCTGATGACGAGGTGTCTCTTTTGGAGCCTGCATTAATGTCAGCCTGATTACCTGGAGCCAGGACGTCAGATACAGTGGGTTAGCGGAGCCTTGTTCCCTGGCCATTAACTGGAATTAGCTTTACAAGGAGACCCTTCAGATTGGAGACTTTAACTTGCCACCTCTTCATCCGCAGTCCATTGAGAACAAATTGCCCACCCCCTCCCTCCTTTCCTCCCGACTCTATTCTTTCACTCTGATTTCTATAATGCCAACAGTTTCATAATCACTTGATGAGTAATTTCCTCTCATTTGGGATTTGGAGAGAGAGGTTTCATTTAGAAGTTTCTTTTTTTTTTTTCTCCCGCTCTCATTTTTACAGCATTTCTCACATCCCATTT
>JAOVVB010232870.1:0-10303 GCA_028570985.1 Heterobranchus longifilis
ACACACACACACACACACACACACACACACACACACACACACACACACACACACTGTAATAAAAAGTATCAGTCCGTCTGTGTCAGCCATTAATAGATATTATCAATTATACGTACCAGGACAATTGGCACAGCGGGAAATATCCCAAACTTTGCCTCCAGTAATGCACACAGGTTCATTAGTGTAACATTACAAATGTGTTGAAGGGCAAATAATGAGCTCTGTGCTTTGTGGAGCCATCGATAATGCTGCAGTTTTCACACTGTCAATATTACAGTCAATACGCTGACCTCCTATTATCACACATCACTTCTCAAGTTGTTTTTAATTAATCATGTTGAACTATTAAGAGAGGAAGGCTTATCATGACCATAAAGGGTCAGAAATAGAAGTAGATAGTATGATAATCACTTTCCCCTGATGCTAATTGATCTTTTCCACAGCAGATATTTTAATAATGGCTCTGCTCTATTCAAATGTCCCAGAAATGACACTGCGACAGTGAGCAAAAACATACACAACCGAAGCAGCTAAATGGAATTCAGCCATCATTAAAGGTTTTTTTTTTTTTTCAATTGCATGATTTTGAAAAGAGGGCTCATTTTGTCAAAGCACTACATACAATTCATACAATTCACACAACCACACACAAATATCACCTCAGATATTTTGCAAAAATGAAACTCTTCCTTCAAAACAATTTATAAAAACCCAATTGTGTCACTGTATGGCACACACACGGTTCATAGGATCTATAACAGGACAGCACACAAGACATTGTTTCAAACATGGACTGCAGCGATTGGAAACCATAAAGCACTGATGTGGTGCATACAGTGGGTTACATTGTACAGATTTTTCTGTAGACAGTAAACAAGTTTTTCGCATGTGCTTTTGACGAAATGTCCAAATTATTGATGCAACATTTTATCTGCTGTGGTTTGGCAGCCGCTCTCAATATCAACCCATGTTTTCCAACCTGGTCACACGATGTTGCTCAAATTTTATCTGATAAATTTGGTTCTCGTCCTCCTTCAGGTTTAGAGACAAGATTCAAGAAGTACAATCGTGTGAAATGCTTAGGCTGGGAGGATCCATTAAAGAAACAGCAAGTTGTAACATAAATATTAAATATAATAAAATAAAATATAGAAACAAATATAAGAGACAATGAGAAAAAATAGCCATTAAAGAAGAACAGTAAATATAAAAAGACCTATAAAATATATAAAATATAATAAGATAAAATATAATAACAAATATAAGCACTACCAAAAATACAGAAGCCTGTATACAATATATTTTGAAAAATATATACAATTAACATATTTACAAGATGTAAACAGTGAATATTGAGTGTCAGGTTTCACTAACTGTGTGTTATTTTTTTTATTTTAGCGCATAAGCGATTGAAAAAAAACCCTGTAATGTTATGTTCATGTTTCATGAAAGGCTGCAAATGTGTCAGGGGACCAAAAAAAAAGGCAGCATGTATGGTCTTTCTTTATTTTAGCTAGAAATAAATTTTTATTTCACCAGATTTCTTTATTCTTCCTCAGAGACACTGTGTTCACATCCATGTTCCCTTCATTACAAATCTCAGCAGGAGCAAAACACCTTTTTGATCATTTGTGTGTGTGTGCGTGCGTGTGCGTGCCTGCTCTGTCGTGTGAAGGCAGGGAGCGGTGTTACGCAATCTGCTGTATGTTTCACGACCGTCAATGCAACGATAACTATTTTTTGGAGCTGCATGAAGATGAGCGTCCTTCAGGAGATTCAACCTGCTGTGAAAAAAGATCTGAGAACCCCACACACTGAACAAGTTTTAAATCAATATCTACACAGCGAAGGATTGCTTCTGTAACAAGCGTTATGGATTATGATGAAGTCATAGAGATGTCCTCTAGTTATACTTAGCGCAGGCGATTCTGATGTTGTCACACAATTGATTGCGCTGATATGAATGCTTATTATCCTGAGACATATGGGTCAGTAACGGCATGCTGGCCCTGCTAGAAGGTGATTATTAGCGTATTGAATGGGCTGACAGCTTATGGTTATTATGACGAGCAATGCCGGAGGCCAAATGATGACGTATAAAGAGCGTCCAGACGCCACATAAGGATGTAGGTTGGGGTGGTGCATGGGTCCTAAAACACAGGACTTTCACACGGGAGACTGGAGTCTGTGTACCGGCCGGTTGAAACAACAACATCCAAATCACAATTCTTTTTTCTAACCCTTCCGACTGTTTCGGTTGCCTCAACGTACCGACGTGTTTTCGGTTCCTAACTCTAACAAAAGTCAGTGAAATGTAGATGTTATTTTTGGTGCTTACTTAAAGTAAAACCAAAACCTACCAAACTTATCAGCCTGCATTGAATGGGCTGTTATCATCCCCATTCAAAACGCTATTCAAAATGATCCCACTGACCCATATGTATCAGGATGATAAGCATGTTATTAGCGCGTTAAATCATGTGATAACATTTGAAGCGGGTGCCTGGCAAGAGTTGAATGCTAAAGTTCATATGCTGCAAAGACACATTGAAGAGAAGATGCAATGATTTAATTGTATGGTGACGTTTCGACCACACATTTCACAAGGCAAAAAAAAAGAAAAATGTCTTACCTTCTACTCTTCTTCACCCTGAAAGTTGAATTTCAGATTTTGAACAACAGCAGCGTATTATTACACAGCAGAGCCTTCAGCCTTGTAAGCCAGATAGTAGGAGGGACAAGCATCCTGAGTTTTCATTATTTAACAAACTGAAAAATGGGTCATTATGCTCTTCAACAACCCCTTAGTCCGTACTAACCAATGACAATAAAAATCGGTTGTCATCTCGTTTTTGGAATTTAAGCGCCAATACAGCCACAGTTTTCCCGTACAGGTGTTTTCACTTACTTTGCCTGATTAGAGCTGTGATTAGAGAGTGATTGTGACTGACATTTCCCTAACCCCCCCCTGCTGAGACAGGTGAACTATTATAGGCCTTTTTTAATGGCAGACAACATTTTTGACATGTCATAGCAGGAGCATTAATGACATATAATGACAATAATGGCTGCAGTCAATGTAGGTGTTTCAGTCCCAGGGCCCTGTTGTTGTGCATCCTGGCTCATTGCTGTGGCTTAATGGGACACTTAAATGGAACAGAGCTGTGCATTTCCTGTATATCTGATATGAAAAAAGGTCTGAATGAATGTATGATTTGTGCATGGCCATGGTTTGGTATTGTGAAAGGCCTCAAAGTCCTTCACACTTGGCATGTGTTGTATGTGAGGAGGTTCTGGGTCTCTGAAGGTGAAGATGAGATGAAGACCTTGATGATGTTCCAGACTTCCATACTGGACCAAGGGTTAACATTGTGTTGCCTTCTCCCTCGTGAGCGTGATTATACGTGATTCTGTAAGAAGCTGAGCGAATGTAATGTTATGAAACGATACAAAATACTTGATATAACTTGAAGTTTTGGGTGTATCTGTGTCTGTGTACTGTGCCAAGAGCTTCTCAGATTGGATTTGTGTTGTAATAAACGTATGGACAACTGGAGCTCAACGAGTTATTATTTTATTCATCTAAGTGAAGATTGACCTGAAGTACAAGTTTTCCACATCATGCACTGTGGTTCACAATGTCATTTGTTCATGTCTGCAATGGTTAAGTCAGTGTTTTTTTTTTTTACAGGCCCTGCACACCCACACTGGTGTTTTCAGTTATTCTGGCTGATAAGAACTCTGTGAAAGGAAAGCTATGCTGGGATCCCAACACAATGTACCAAAAGGAATGAAAAAGTAGTGGGGCAGCGTGGCTCAGCATATCATGAGCATTGTTCATTTTGTGATTAAAACACCAAATTTGGCAGATGCGTTGATAGATATATTTGGAAGAAAACTGGATATTGGGCCATCACTCCTGGTGGCAGTGCATGGCAGCCAATTTTCATCCCATTGGACCCACGTGCAATAACAGTTCTAATCTAGATCCTATAACCCAGAGCACCAAATACAATACGCATTCACAATCCTATGGACTTTTACAAACTTGGTCATTTCATTATGAAGTAAAAACAGTTTTCATAGTATTCTTTTGTCAAATAGTGGATACCAGAGTAACCATAGCACCCAAGTGTTACCTTTTTCTTTTTAGAAAGAGGTTTAAATTGTCCCATTTTAATGGGTATAATGAGTTGTCAATCAAGCACAGTCTATTAGGGCTGCAATAAGAGATTTTCACAGCATGATAACCGTCTCAGAAAATATCATGCTATTATGGTTACAATTACCCTTAATGAATGAGAACAGAAGGTTGGTTTTTTTTGGTTGAACAAATTCTTAACTTAAAACTATTTTTAAATGGAAGTATGTGTCCCATTGAAAATAAATAAAATATGTTATGTACATTTGTACATAGGCAAATGTACATGGCATGATAAAAGTCAATTTTCATACCATAGCCTACCTACCGCTACAACCCTACTGTGTACACACACACACACGCACACCCACACACCCACACACCCACACACACACACACCAGTGTGCAAGTTATGCAAATATGTTCCCCCAGCACTCCCTTTTTTTATAGCCATTTTATGTTATATATTCATACATAATGAGTAATATTCATTATGTATGCACCATATATCAGCTGTTGCTGTGCAGTAACCACATGCAGTTCTCTAACAAACGTAAAACAAGTATGGCTATCCATATATACTGAGGCCATTCAGCACCGATTCAGCATGCAGCACACTGTTCCACTTGGATTTTTATTCAAATCTTTTGCAGGAGCATTTCCTGTTGAATTATCTCATTAAATCATTTTGACATTAAATGCTACAATCCTGAGAGCTGTCTGTGCTTTGTGTTTGTGTTGCTGTCATACATACAAGACATTAATTCTGCCTAATAGTTAGAAGCCTGCTCAGGTATAGAAGTTACTTTTTTATTCAGTCTCCATATGACTTTGAATAATATATATTTGGTTTGTCAGGCGTGGTGAAACGTGTGGGACCGTGTAGGCGTAATTCACTAAAGAGATGTCAATCAAAATGTTCCTCAAATTTACATACTGAGATTAAAGCTTCAAGCAGTGAAATGTTTCTTATGAAACAAAAAAATATCAGGCAGAATTATACTTCTTCATTGAAGACTTGATAAAGTGTTGTCAGTGGTGTTTGACAGATGCTTATAATAGACCTTTTTCACAGCAGACTTGTCAAAGTAGGAAAAACACAGGTGAAACTAACTTCGTTAACCATTGCTCAGATCCATTGTGTTCCAAGTGTCCCAATTAGTGTCATCAATTACACCTGTGCTTTTTCTGGCCCGCACTGCAGCTCACAGAAAGTTTTAGTGCCATTACCTCCTCTGCTGACAAACTGAGCTGGCTAAATAACTGAGCAGCCAGCAAAGAAATGAATGGCCCTGGCAAATTTGATGTCAGTGGTCACGTCAGTAATTTCATCTGCAAAAGCCAGAGGCAGAATTTTCTTTTCTTTATCTGAATCTCTATGATTATATGTATTTTGTCTTTGTATTTTGGCTTATTCTTTTCTGTCTCTGATGCCAGGAAAGTCAAATATGTTGTCTTATAATGCAAGATATTTTTAATACAAGAATATATTTATAAATATCAACAATATGTGCTTTTCTTTCATTAAAATGTATGATATCAGATTAATTAGTGTCTTTACTGTAATGTTTTCTTCATTTTGCTGAATTTGGAGTCTGTTTCTGAAATGTAATGATAATACCGGTGTTATTCCATACATGTCAGTACAGCTGATTGGACTTTGTTAAAATAAAAATAGATCACAAGTCAGTGACAGAGGGAGACAGAGATGAGGGAGAGGGGGAGACAGAGGGAGGTTGGACAGAGCGTCCCTGATAATGAGGTGGTGAAGCTTGATATCTGGGTTTGTGTTGCCACCTGATGGCCATGAGGGGTAAAACAACATGACAAGGCAAATGCGTCACAGGCATTTGGGCTATTTGTGACTGAAAATGAGGGCAGAAAATAATGGGCTGATAACGCACTGTAACAAGCACCCTCATCACCCAAATCCCTTTAGGAGACAGTCGAGCAGCTATTGTTGCAGTTGGACAAAAGTGAACTTGGCAAACTGTACCCACTGGATTTTTAGTTCAAATCACTGGTTTGTGCTTTCTTTATATTGCTTTAGGAATACAACAACTTCACTTCCGTGAAACCTCCAGTTGAACAAATGTGACTGCCTTTTTTTTTTTAATATCCGGTTGTACAAAGAAAAATCCAAGCTTTCTACCTTAATATTTACAGTAGCAGAACCAACTGCAAGTTTTATATAACAATAAAACATCAAATGTTGCACACAAAAAATGTTTGGGAGGATTACACACTTGGAGCTGCGATAGAGCCTTCTTCTTCTTGGATTCAATTCGTCCTCAGTTTAGCTTTTTTGTTTGCTGTTGCTGTTCTTGCCAAGTGCAAAGTGAAATCATTGGGAAATCTTAGGGTTTTAACCTGGTTGACTTTATTAAAGATCCCCCTCCACAGATGGTTCATGATTACTCTACTGGAGGGTTTAGTAAACAGCGTGGGTCTTACTTCTGGGCCGCACAGGAAGTCTGCGTCCGTGTACCAACAACAACCTCCGAGTTATCAACCTACATGCTGAAAATGACACGTTTTGAAGATTTGGATATTCTACAAAGATTTGTGTTTCGGTCCGGAAACGGGATCCTTTCGGAAAACTATTTTTCAGAGGCACCGTCGCTGTATGCAGAGCACAGCGCCACCCACGACGATTGTGACTGGTTTAAAGAAATACAAACAGGCCAGGGTTGTTTTTCACTATCACTAAAGACGTTTCCCCCTGCAGCGCTGTGGAGATAAGTCTGGCTACGCAAGACTATGATTACTCTGTGTGTCCCTAGGGAAATTTGTCTTAGACGTAAAGTGCATAGCACAAACAAGTGCAGACATAAAGTGCATTCAAATACATGCAAATATTGTAAGATATATGGAAGTGCTCTGCTCTGAATAATAATTTGTGTATAGTTTACCATTTTGAAAAGCATGTCATCTACTCCTCCCTCATTGAAAAATCCAGATGGACACTTCTCAGTGCACCGGAGATTTCCTCACCACACTGGATCATGATTGACTTCCAAACTAGCTGTTTGAAAATCATCTCGTACGGAGCCTACGCGCCTTAAACTCAGACTGAAAGTGAGCACTGAGAAACATTTTCCCTGCAGCAGATGGATATGAAAACAGCCTTCTAGTGTAAACCTCTGCAGTTACATCATTTGTCAAACATCCAAGTGAAGTAACTAAGCACATATTTTTCAGTGGAGGGGGAGTTAGCACCAGCACTGACTTGAATAAAAGAAAAAGAACAAATCATTTCCACTCACAATGGTCTCTACACTTGACTAAAAGATATGGACTGAGCGTGGACAGTTCTGCCATTTACTAAATTGAGCATTACAAGTAGCTGCGGTAACTTCAATACGCTTTCTCTTGCCTTCCTTCACTTTCTACCTCCACAATTTCTGCAGCATGCTTTAGGTTATCTCTGAGCTAAAAAGAGATCCATCCGAGATAATGGCAAAGCTGGAGAGGATTGGTTTCTCCTCCGTTATGTCTTTTTTTCTGATGAAACAGATGAAAGTTGGATGGCGGTGCTTTATGAGGAGATGTCAATCAAACAGACACTCCATTTGTGAACATTTGATCCAGACGCCTGAAATTTGCATGGTGATAACTCAAACCTCCACTTTTGACACTTCTCTCCCACTGCTGCAAATTTTCAACACTTACCATCTCTCAATCTTGCAAAAACATTTCTGTGCCTGCCTTGTAATACTTACGGCGAAGAGCCGACTTTCTATGCTGCACATCAAAAGACATGCATCCACTGATGCTTCCCATCGCTCCGTAGCTTTATGTTACTTAGCCAGAAACATTCCCATTGAGGTTTAACTCAACCAATGAGCTCAGTTCTGCATTTCTGGAACAGCTTCCTCCTACAAATGTTTGTTGAACTAAAACTCCACCTGGCTTTTTTTTTTTTTTTTTTTAAAGATTAGGCTCATGGAGACACTCATAATAAATGGGCAGTCACAGTCTTTTAGCTCAAAGGTGGGAGAGCTAATGTTCCTGCGGTTCAGTTCACAAGATAGCACACACACACACACGCACACACACACGCACACACCAAGCAAATTGTATATGGACTGCATTTATTTATACAGTACATTTCTACCTTACTAGACATAGAGCTTTACAATTTGCCTCTCATTCACACACACATTCACACACAGATAGTGGCCATGCAAAGCGCTGGCCTGCCCATCGGGAGCATCTTGGGGTTCAGTCTTGCTCAAAGTTTTGGACATGCAGACAGGAGGAGCCGGGGATCAAACCACCAAACTTGTGACTGAAAGACGACCCGCTGTGTACCTCCTGAGCCACAGCCGCCTTAAACTGGATGGATAGACCATCAAAGTGGGGTTAGACTCTGAGTTGTTCCATGTCCTTCGAGTCCTTAATTATTGCATGCCAGCGATTTGTTACGCTGAAGGAGAACCGCGCTCACCAAGTCCTTGTCCTTGTACTGATGTATTTGTACTTCTGTCTCCTGCCGATTCAATCTCTGCTGTGACAGTTTGGGAGGCAATGTGTTGACAGAAAGATAATAAAACCTTAAAGGAACCCTTTTGGAATTTAATTCACCTTCTTGTTCAGTTTGTTTTGATGATTTTCTCTTATCTCTACACAGACACGTCTATTCAACAGCCGCACAAAAAGCAAAGGGGGAAAAAAATCCACACGAGTATTATGGAAAAAAAGGTTTAAAATGTATGTCATGCGAGGTGGTCTGTGAGTTAACCCAAGCTGTCAACACTAAGAAGAAGAGATTTCAAGTCCCAGACAAAAGGACAGCAGCTCGGATGTAAATTGGGGCGTGAGGGACAGCGTTCCAGCCCGGTATCAGCAAATGGCCTATGAATATGTATGAGTATGAATGATTTCTAAAGTCATTTTGCATGTTATTTGACGTCATTTAGTCACACCAGCTTTCATCACCTCCAATGTAAACCCATCCGTGGCAATATATCTGAATATATCTGGGTGGATGGATAGGTCAAACACAGGAGACTGATGTCAACGTTGACTTACGTACTTACTTATTGTACCCCAAACCATGATGTTTTCCTAAACATAACCAAGTGGTTTCATTTGAATTCACACTTTAACCCCGTGTTTAAAACTGATATTAAAACTCATAGTCTGATGTATCGGGCTTCCCAGTGCATTAAAAATTGACCGTAGGTGATGAGTTTGAAATGAGAACAGAGCATTAAGGCAAAAAGCTTAAAATGCCTAAACATGACGTGCGAAATGTCCTTAAAGATGGTATGCTATTTTCATACCTTTCCATAGATCACGTTGAGATCGAGGAGAAAACCTGCTTTTCATATTGCAAACTGCAAGGGGAGTAGAGTTAAAATATACAGTCTGCTTACTGATGTTCAGAAATAATTAAAGGGCCTGTCTGAAATGATTGGCAGACTAGCTTTTACCCCCACATACACAGGTTGACAACTGACAAGGTCTTTATGTGGCTGCTGCTTCAGAGTGATCAATGTTAGCTGCGTGATGAATATCTGCCGACCCCCTCAAATCCTCTGCCTATGTGATCTTGAAACAATCTTGCGATTGCAGTTTTTGAAACTGGAATATTACAAAAACTTGTTTTATATCGTTTCCTCTTCCACTGTTACTAACCACTGACACCCCACGACTGTATGCCCACACACACGCACGCACGCACGCACACACTTTCCTCTGTCTCTGCTCCTCCATGATTTAGGTGCTTGTCAGCATGTTTAGCACAAAGCAATGTCCCTCTATTTGTGTGTGTGTTCTCCATATGAATGTGTTTGCCGCCTGCGATGAATAATTAGTTTTGCCTTCACACTGTGTTTGTCACACTGTGTTTGTGTGTGTGTGTCTGTTTGCGTGGGAGTGTTGGCGGCAGAGTTCAGTTTCATTTCTTTATATAGAAACACATCAAGTAGACAGTTGGATATTTTGGAAAAAGGCTCTGATGTTCTGATTCTGCACAAAGTACTGCTGTAGAGGTCATTGATTCAGTTAGTGCATTATATATATATATATATATATTATGGCATGCCATTTAGGAAATAATTATATATATGGATTGAACTCTGAATATATTGATTGAACTCTGAATATATTGATTGAACTCTGAATATATTGATTGAACTCCCGAATATATTGATT
>JAOVVB010232871.1:0-10303 GCA_028570985.1 Heterobranchus longifilis
TGTGTGTGTTTACATTTTAACTGTTGAGTTGTTTGAGGGCAAATTAAAATAGTTTGCTCACTTAACTATCTGCAATGGTTTTATGCTGCATTCATGTGGCGTAGGAATAATCGGAAAATTAAATTACGACTGGGAAAATTCACGTAAATTCGGAACAACAACTCGGAAAGTCGGCGAAAATGTTGGTACGCAGAAACATGGCGAATGAAAGGAAACGTTGGGTTGATGGTAAGAAACTTTTTTTTTAATTAATTCACGTATTGCATATCATTTTTTGGCGGCTCGCATGTCATTTGTAATATGGCATTAGGTTGTAACCGCGTTGCTATCCACGTAGTGACCTAACGTTAGATTAGTTAGAAAAGTTATTTATTATTAAAATACAACACATCTTATTTGTAGCATCCATGTTGTTTCCACATTATACGACAAAGCTCATGAACATACACAAATGGGACAATCAGAGGAGCACTTGAATGCACCATTATACATTTAAGCTAGCGCTGATGCCGTCAACAGCCACAACACAGCAACATCGTCATGATATTAGTATTAACACACAATAACTATTAAGACCCCATGTACTTACATATATTATACTCCATTCAAAACGTATCTAATATCCAAAAACACAAAGTTACTGGTCAGATTGAGCACAGTTCTCCATCAGTTTAGTCCAGTGAGTCCATTCATTTATGTTGTTAGCCAGCTAGCAATAACGCCAAGCTATTTAACAGAAGCAGATTCGACACCATTTGTTTGTCAGAAAAATAAAACAACTGCCCCTTCAGTTTTATTAATTTTACTTTTTTGTAGGCCAGGTAATTTACATGTAACCCTGTCTGCTTTATTCTTTTCATTGTCTTCTTCTTTTGTATTTATGTTTTAAATGTATTTATTTTTTTAGAAAAGATGTCATCTTAATAACGAATCTGCTGCCGGTATTCGTAAAATTGGTCAACAAGGCGTCACTTCTCTTCGGTTCAGGCGGGCTGGTTGAAAGTATAAGAGACGCGCTTCAGTTGGCTGTTGTGTAACAAAACTAACATTAATTGAAATAGATAACATTGTTTAACATGTTAGTTAGCTATTGTAGCCATATTTCACTTGGTGAATTATCGGACGTATGTTAGTATTTGATAGTAGTACAGCTAGGTTAGCTTCTCCAGCTAACAAACATTAGCTTGTGCTTTTTCACTGTTTACGTAACAGCTAGTTAACGTTAACTGAATAAAACGCTATCAGTTTTACAGGAAATGGACCGACCAGCAAGGTGTGTAAACCACTTTTTAAAACCTAATTCATGGTCAATTGTTGCCTGATATTGAACGCTAACACGTTGTTTACTGTTGACACACAGGAAGACAAAGACTGTGAATTACTCTGAAGCAAAGGACTTTGATGATGGTAAGAAGTTATGGCCTCTTAATCTGTTAATGCTACTTATACAGCTGTAGTTCTATAGTCATTCAGACCACCCTGCACTATATGGAAAATTTGAGCTTCACAGTTAACTGTTTTGCAAGTATAATTTATGATTAGTTGATTCAGTTGATGATTCAGTTAGGGGACAGTTACAAGTCTTGTAGACAAAACTCACATTTAATTGATTGGTCTTAGTCTAGGTATTATGAGTATTGTTGACCAGACAGCCAGTCAAACAGATACTAATTTACATCAGTCTGTAATACTAGCTTTACTAGGTGCAGTGATGTATTTACTATCTTGTGGGTTTGCTCACTGCAACCAGTCTGCAACACGCATTAGGGACAGGAGAAGTCTAAGCAAACCATGCCAGCCAGGTGACAACTTATTTGCAGGAGACTTGAGATGCCCATAGATATGAAGGATTACACATTATAGACAGACATACAATGACAAACTCAGTCTTCTCTCACCACTAACATATCTCCATGTTCTGTCTGCATGTTGTGACAGATGATGATTTTGCCTGCGTGAAGGCTCCACCCAGCAAAAAGGCCAGGGAGGATGTGAAACAGGAGCACAAGAAATCATCGAGCAAGTCCTCCAGTCAAGAGTCCAGCTCACAATCCACACTGAGCCAGAAGAGCAGGTACAGTAGTAGATAATAATGCTGACCATGTACATAACAAGATGATTAAGATAGTGGGGATATATACCAACTCTGAACGAGAGAAACTTTTTTGCACAAAAAAAATCAATCTGTTACTTTTAGCATCTGAAAACTAAAATGCACTACCAGTCCACGAAGGTAAAGATGTCTACAGCCGGCTTCAATGTTACAACAAATAGCCAAACTCTCCATATAGGCACTGCTGCTGCATTGAATTAACTTGATACACTGTATGACAGGACATACACACTTATCATAACCGGTCATGCAGGACAAAATACACAATACGTGAACTCAGTGTGCCCTCTCACTCCGCTCTGGTAGATAAACAGCAGTGCGGAGTTATAAGATCTAATTTCAAAGAGTAACATATCATACACGTCAGATTTCTGTCTTTCTTGTATTGTTTTTTTTTTTTTTAGATGAGTCCTCAAAAATGTAGATTAATATGTCAGGTTTTTTTTTTTTTTAAGTATTTGAGGAGTAAAATAAAAGTTGAATATCTTTAACAATGAATTCTGTTTTTCACAGAAAACCATTAGATGTGAAGTTGTGCGAAAGAGATCTAGAAGCAGCCATTACACTATCCTTGCTCAATAATGCAGAGGGGATAAAGGACCAGACACCCACCAGTAGAGGTATGATTTAGCTTTCTTTTTTCTTTTTTTTTAAGGAAATATTGTCTATTGTTAAAAAGTTGTCAAATTAAATTAATGTTGAATTTCTCTAGGAGATGTCAAGGTTCAAGTTCCGGTAGATGAAAACACAGATCCAACTTCTTTGCACTTTTCCAACTGCAGTGTGGATTTGACAGTTTTGGGTAAATTCCCTTTATTTGTGTTCACTGTGTGCATCTATTATTGCCCATTTAATTTCCTCATGCTTACCAAATGCATTGAATTTAATCTTGTTTCACAAAGATAGAAATGGTATGAACATTTTCTGCAGCTGTTAAATTTTTGTTTTCTTTAGGCCTGGATGAAATCACATCAGAAAAAGAATCACCTGTCGTTTCCAGACAGAGAAAGGCTCCGACTAAAGCCACCGAGGAGCAAAAGAAAAAGCTTACGGATGAAGATGAAGACTATGAGCCCAAACTGACACCAGGTCGTTATCCTCTCTAAATATTTGTTTTCTATTTAAATACTTATTTTCTTGCATCAGTAAAATAACAACAATGCCTTTTCAGATTCAGAAAGTGATGAAGATTTCAGTGAAGCAGCTGAGAGCGAAGAAGATGACGAATTCACAGTGAAGAAAGTCAGCAAAACAAAAAAGAAGGAGAAAGTAACTAAGAACGACAAGATCAAACCTCCTCCTGCCTCTAAAAAAGAAAAGCAATCATCAAAACCGCCAAAGTCTAAATCACAGGCAGCAGGTACGTACTTGAAATTCATCAAAGACGATTTATGGCTGTAATTGTAATTTAATGTGGTCATTGTTATGAGAACTACTTTGTCTCACAGCAGCTTCCACACCGGTGAGAAGTCCTCCAACAGCCAACGTTGCACCCAAAATACCCACTGCTTCATCCTCCACAGTTTCTACAACGAAACCTGTGTTATCTCCGAGTCCAGCAGGGGGCAGAATACCCAAGTGGAACCCACCAGGTGAACACCAGCAGTGGCTTTAAACCTTTAGAGACACATGCCCCTCTTCTCATTTCTCAGTTTGTACATCCTTGATTCCTCGATGCCTCGCCTCCTCTTCTCGCGTCTTAAAGAGATATTTTGCTGATTTAAATCCACCTCTGTGCCATGGCAGTTTGAGCTTTGTGTGTAGATGAACAGTGTCTGGCTTCTCTCCGTGAGCAGAGCGCAGAGCAGATGTTTTAAAAAGTTGAAACGACGCCTTATCTCCCGCTCCATCTCGCGGTAGAAGTCTGCCGAGATCCCCCGCTGTATGCAGCCATCTTCTGAAATCGCGTTTTGCGTCACCCGGCGGATGCGTGTCAGTCAAACAGACACACCGACGACAGGACACGCACAGTGATGTAATAACAACCCGTTGGTCGTCAAATACCGCCACTTTGTATCATACATACACCACAGGCTGCCTGGTGTGTCAGTGTCACATGCCGAGGGCCGTGACAAAGCGGCGGTATTGGACGACCTGGGAATGGCAACGATATTGGAAAAAAATGACATTGCACTTTTTTTCCCCCTGCAATATTAAAAAATATCCTACACCCTCTTAAAAAATTAAGAGGGTAGATCTATGAATAGCTTTGTGCTCTTGTTACCAATTTTATTTTGTGCTCTAGTAAACAATTTAATCATAAACACATTGGTTGTATAGATATGAATGATGAGGACATAGGAAACAAGTCACACCCTCAATAACAAGGCGTTAAGTTCTCAGGCACCATGCTTGATTTCAGGCATAGAGCAGTTTTAAAGAGTTTCAAAGCCGAGAGCCGGTCGCGACGCACCACCACAGAGGAAACCCGTGTTGAGAACCCCCAGGCAGACTACGTGCGGACCCTGTTTGATTTTGCCGTCTCTACACTATAAGGTTACAGACTGGACGATGAAAGCATTTTCAGCTGCTTACACTTTTATTAACGTTACATCCGTCACAGCTTTATATGTATATACTTTATTTAATCAGAAAGTCACACTGAGATCAAGATCTCATTTGCAAGTGAGACCTGAGTACAGACCAATAAAACGCACTCTAAAAGGTCCGTGTGGAAACAAAAAAAAAACATTGCTCCTGTCACGCCTCTTTTATACATCATGGGTGCCGAAAAGACTTCCTCAAAAGATACATCTGTTCATCATCGCTCCTCTCTCCTCGAGATGCATTTTCGGAATTGAGACATCCTTCAAGATGCAACAATTTCTGGGTCCCAGGCAGGAGGACGGAGGAGGCACAAAACAGAGAAATGAGAAGAGACACTTACAGTATGTTTCAGTAAATTGAATGCTAATGTTATTACCTTTTTTTTCTCCCCAGCTCAAGTTGGTAGAAGTCCCACGTCTTCCAGTCCAGCAGTGAAGTCTCCGGGTCAGGGTCTGCGGCTCGGACTGTCCCGTCTCGTCCGAGTGAAACCTCTTCACCCCGGCGTCGCGAGTCACTGACCTTTCTGTGGAGAGTCCTGCATGTGTCAGTTCATGTTGCCCTTTTAGCTTTGTTTTAAAAAGAAGATGCTTGGAAATATTCATTTCTATAAAGGATATGTTTTCCCATGATGCTCAGCTTTGGGCACATATGCCACTTGTGCTATTATCCCACCATACGTTGTGAAAAGGTCACGGCACGGTCACAGGGTGTGCTTTGTTGGCTGGTGGCTGAAATTAGTTATTAATGTCGATCTTAACAGTACATTAATTGTGTCTATAGATTGTCAGATTTCTTTGTTAGCATCAGGACATCATAAATTATCCCTTTTTTAAGTCTCATAATCTCCCCTTTTTCCTATTGTGTGCAAACACTGTATATTGTGTACATATATGAAATAAAATTTAAAACAAGTTTAATTCGTCTGCTGCTGTCTGTGTGTTGCGGATGAGACAGATTATCTTAAGAGAAACATAGAATTGGCTGCTATATTGTATTTTAAAAAAATGTTTGGCTTGCTTAACTTTTCAGTCTGCTACAATTTCTACAGGCCCTGGAGTACTACTGTACTTTCTCACAAATATACATGACAAAAACATGTAAGATAAGAAGGTATTACATATAAAAGCATAAGATAAGATAACATATATGGTATACAATGAAAAGAGAATAACATAAGAAGCTATTATTATTAGAGAATAATAGGGAATAATAATAATACTGATTCTTAAAAAAACTTTTACATGTTAACCACTTATTTTGTGAATTCCATAGGACCATAATGACAAAAATGATTGTGATCTCAGATTACAAATAGCCTAGATCCTCTATTGTTATTTGATATAGACTGTTTTTTTTATCCCATAGGCTTTAATATCCTGAGGTACCCATGGTGTCTTTTTCCACTTATACATTTTTGAATGCAAACTGGAACACTGGAAACTGTATCTTGTGTCTGAAAACACAAAGCAGGAATACACTATACTCCTCCCTGACCTTTCTACTTTAATGTTTACCAAATAGCTTAAGAGTACAATAACGTCCCTGTAATGGGAAGATCAAACAGAAGGAGGAGTTTCTGGGTGATATTTGCTAAAGTGTGAATAGAGTTTACAATGGCGGTGGTTTACAGGCTTTGACACTATGAGCTATTGTGGTGTTCAGTGTGCAACAGAGCAAATGAAAGGGTTGTAGCCGTTTAATATAAACAGTGCTGTACAGTTTGACAGAGCTACTTCAGCTACTGTATATCCTCAGGGATGTCAAAGGAAGTATTAAAGGGATAGTTCGGATTTTGTGCGGTTGTATGAGGTATTTATCCACAGTCAGTGTATTACCTACAGTAGATGGCGGTCGGCCCCCAGTTTGGAGAAACAGACAGGAGGACGGGCACAGAAGCTGAACAATGTACTGCTGTGGACGGGGCCACACAGAAAAACTTATTTTAACCTAAAAAAAATCTGTTTAAGTGTACACTATATTTAGAATATTTTCACCACTTTCTCTTGCAATCAAACAATCCTTGACGACGGGGAACTGAAGCCATTATATCTCTGGTTGCTGCTGCCTCCATCGGTTAGTTTGTTTGTGTTAGCAGACGTTTTCTGGCCAAACAGTTCTGGGGACTGACGTTATGTTAAACGAGTCAAAATGGCGTTGTATTCCCCCCCCCAGTCATATATATGTTCAGTCAAGCCTGGACTTCACGGTCGGTCATTTGTTTGTGTTTTCTTCCTTTTTTTTTTCTTCAACAAGAGCTGTTTGCGTTTTGTGTCGTCTGTTGTTTACACGGCTAATGTGTTGGCGGTGGCCGGTTCGACCAATCAACGTACATCACTCACATTTCCTCTTGCATGCGCTAGGAGAGTACCTACTTTAAAATAGGCGCCTCAAAATGGCGTTCTAAGAACTACGATCTAGTTCTTGCAGTGAGGAAAAGTTCCTCCGTGACTTTGGTGTTTTAAAAAGATTAGGAAATAACAAAACTAACAAACTAACTGATCGAGGCGGCGGTAGAGCAGCAACTCTCGTCTTCTGCGAGGTAAAATTACCGTTTTTGTCAAAGGAGTCTGGTGGCTTTAAATGTAAACAGGGCTGTCTGACCGCAAGGTAAAGCAGTGAAAATATCCTAAATATAGCATACACTTCAACTGATATTGATTTTTTTTTAGGTAGCTAAAATCCGTTTTTTCTGCGTGGCCCTGTCCACAGCAATATAGATTGCTTAGCCTCCGTGTTTGTCCTCCTGTGTTCTCTAAACTGGCCGAGTGCCAACTACCATCTATTTGTCATAACTGTTTCTCAAACACATGTTTGTCTCCTCTGAGAAAGGACAGATGGCGATGTGTCAGATAGTACAAGGATGTAACGTCCTGTTTGTGTTTCAACAGCTCATTTAAAGATGATATCAATACGGGTGTAAAATAAAAAAAAGGAAAAACCCAACATGTCGAAATAAGGCATATAATAGTAAAATTATAAAAGCAATATTAAATTATAATATATAAAAATAAGAATAATGAACACAAACAGGGACACTGTGTTTTACAGTTATGGATGTGGTAATTTTATAATTATGAAAAATAAATAGAACAGAGATTTATGTTGCATCTGAAAATCTGATTTGTTCAATGTGCCATCTTAATTTTGTTTTCTGTTGTTCTTTTTACTGGGAATTACACAAATACTTTGTTTAGTAAGCTAAAAACAGAAAGAGATTTGGTAGATATGGCAGACTGAGATTTAAATGAGCTTGTCTGAGAAATGAGGGGAAAAAACTCTTTTATCAACAAAAACTTTAGACTTTGTGTTTCTTTTCTTTCTTCTGTTATTCTGTGTACAATTACATTTGCAACATTTGCACATAAATATGTTATTTGAAAGTATATACAAGTAATGTAACTAATGTTTTTTCTTCTTCTTTTGGTTAGAAAATGCATACAAAACTAACTTACTCACTAAATATTCATTTGTTTGTATATAAATCAAGTTGAGAAGATGTATACTTTTTTTTAAGAGGTAGGGGTGAAGAAATGTTGAAATGTTTGTAATATAATTGACACTGGTGGATATTTGATTTAATAGCATTATAGGATAGTTGTTTGGGTTATATATATATATATATATATATATATATATATATATATATGATAAATATGATTTAATTGTTTGTGGAGAAGGGTAGGACCATATCTTGGAAAAACTTCTTCCTACTCCCTTTCCTGCATGTAATATTTATTTGTTGTTTATGAGAATTTGTATATTGACATTTTTACTGTTCATTTAATTGTTTTTCTTGTTTTAATTAGTTTTTCAAGAAAAAGAAAATGCTTTCCGTCATCTTGTATCTGGGAGACATCAGGATACAAGGGGAACATGACATGGATTACATGAATCCTGTGGGGATTTGCATTTACTGAGATTAAATAATCTGGTTTTCAGGATAATTACACCTTTAAAAAACAGACTTGTTAGACATGCTGTTAGCAGAGAGGCTGAAGAATATTATTGTAGTAGTAATTATACTGATTTGTTTCTCAGTCCTGATCCTGTTTTCTACAGGGTACTGCAGGTTTTCTGTCCTGCCAGGTAACTGCAGCTAATCACGCACACCTGGTCAGTCCTGCAGCCATGCGGCGGCAGAGTGGGAGCACTGGAGACTCACTTCAAATCCCTGGCGTTAACTTCAGGATTCAGATAACCATGGTGCGTCAAAGTACGTGACTGTATTTAGTTAGTGTTAAGTGTGTGTCAGTCTGTGGTCTGTGTTTGTGTAAGTGTGTGTAAGTCTGTGGTCTCTGTGTGTTTGTGTAAGTGTGTGTAAATCTGTGGTCTGTGTGTGTGTGTGTGTGTAAGGGGTGGGGAGAAAGTGAGAGCACCTGAAGTTTAAAGGCAGGCGGAAAAAAACTTTCTCCTCCTTTCTCTGTCAATGCAAGGCCAAACCAAACACATGACATGCACAGGAGCACCAGGATGAGGTCTGGCTGGATTAAAGGATCCCTCCTGGCCCTGGCCGTGGTCTCGGCTCTGCTGTACCTCGGCTCTATCAAGAGAGAAGTTTACATCCACTCAGAGAAGCTGCAGAGGGCCCAGCACAACGACTCCATCAGGGGCCAGGGACTGCTCAGGAGGATGGACAAGATGGAGACAGACATCACCAGACTGCGTGAGTCCCTGTCCTGCTTTATGAGTTTAAAATTCGGGCTTCAGCAACATAACCTTGATTTAAAGATACTTAAGCATTGATTTGGGGATTTGCAAAGTAAAAAGATGTAGATTTGTAGATTAAATCTGGACTAAATTTGGTTTAGAAGTAACCTTCTTTTTTTTAGATATTTAAGGGGAGACACTACAGGTGATTTTAATGAGAAGATATCACCATGAAACTTCCCCAGTTGATTACTTGCATTAAGAAAATTGTGTTTTTTGTATTACATTTTTTTTAAATGTTATGTTTAAATATACAAATGAGGCATTATCTTGTTAAATATGTGATAATTGAAATGTGAACATTGATCAAACAGGTTCAACATTATTTTTGTTGACATATTAGTCAAAGGTTTTTACAGAGGGGATTTTGGATATCTATTTTTATCTCTCCATAAATTAGCAATTAAAAAAAAATTTTTTTAGCCATGCTTTTATAGAAATCAGGCTATGAATGAATGAACAAACCTCACTGTAAAAACTTCAGAATATAGATAGGAATGAAACTGGAAAGTTTGGTGTAACCCTGCATAAGCTGCATTCTGCAGGCAGCCCGAGGGATGGAGACTTTTTGTAGGCTGACCTGGAGGCTAGTGTCGCCCCATGGTTCCCTCAACAAAAAACCTATGGGAGTTTTTAAATGGATTTTGGATCATTACAGAAAATCAGCTCTGTGGCGAACACAAGTTTATGATACTCCATATGAACACCACCTTTATGATTTTAGAAGCGTGAATGCAATCTGCAGAAGTAAAAAGCTAATGTTAGGCTGTAAACAAACTACACCAATGTAGAGCTGCAACGATTAGTTGACTAATCGATTAGTTGATCGACAGAAAAATAATTACGAACTATTTTGAGTAAGTAATTTTTCATGCAAAAATGGCAGAAAATGCTGTTTCCAGCCTCTCAAATATGAAAATGTCCTGCTTTTCTCTG
>JAOVVB010232872.1:0-10303 GCA_028570985.1 Heterobranchus longifilis
ATTTTTCATATAAAAAATATTTCATGGTCCAACTTCATGAATGTGAGGATTTACTACTATTATTAGGCTATTTAATTTAAAATAAATTATATATATATATATATATATATATGATACTCAAGAAAATAATCAGCAGATTAATCCATAATGAAAATAATCACTAGATAATAGTTAAAAATGAACTCCACCTCTAACAAATACAACAGTAAAATCCTGCTTTTTACATTAATGCATGAGTAATGATAATCTAATGATATCATATATAATAGTCACAGGGGACTACTTTTACTACTAGGAGAGTACTTTGAATACTTTTAAGTACATTTTCCTGATTATACTTGCATACTTTTACTTAAGTAACATTCTCAATGCAGGACTTTTACTTGTAGTGGAGTATTTCTACAGTGTGGTATTAGTACTTTTACTTCCTCCACCACTGAGTATTATTGATATTGAAAAGTGTGTCGGTGTGTCCCTACTTTACAGGAGGGATACTTTATGAATGAGAGACATTGTTACAGTGCGTCCTCTTGTATTATCTATAAAGCTGCTAACGTGTGATTTTGTCTTTTAGGTTCTCTGCACTGGTGAGAGATAAACCGCTGTGTTCGTCTTGGGAAAAGAAGATGGAGGCCAAGCGGGAGAAGAATCTAGTCAAAGAGTATACTTTGCAGCTTAAAGAGGAGAAAGCCAGGCAGAAAGAGGTAAAACTGTTTGATGATTTAACCCCTGTAATGTTAAAGTATTTGCACCTTTTTTTAAACATGTATTCTATATCTCCTGGCTTTATAGGAAAAGAGGAAAAGGAGAGAAGAAAACCTGAAACGTCGTGCAGAGAACGAACGCAAAGCAGAGATTGTGCAAGTGGTATGTCAACTGTTGTTCACACAAAAAGGTCTAGGAGTGTCTAGGTTACATATGTTTTCCAACACATTTGAGTCACATTAACAGGGTTCATGCAAAGTCTTGAAAGTTTTTGTGATCACAGTTTTATTGTCATTTAAAAAAAAAAATTACTTTAGTCTTAATTTAGTTTAAAATTAGACTAGTCAACTAGTCTAAAAGTAAGAACCCACTCAGAAAACAGTCAAAATTGAGCACAATTTAATCTTTAAGGTTAGACACTGTGTGCAAAAATACTGCGTATATTATAAGTCATTTGAAATCGATTAACGATTTCATTTTTCAATAACCAAAGTGTATTTTAAATGCAGCTGAAATGTGTGGCACTTTGCACCGTGCATTTGAAGTTTATTCTGACACAACCTACATACAACCTTATTTCCATTTTATAGCAAATCAAAGTACTACCAAACCGTGCTGGTTTTACAGATGTCATCTTTGTCACACTTTCCACCTCACTTCTTGCAGCCCAATTTGTTTTTTGGTTTTTTTAATCTGGTTAACATTAGTAGCTAACAGATGCTTGTTTTTTATAAAGCAATATTTGACTAGGAAGATATGGTATTTCAGTGCAAATTATGTCAATGTGTGATTTAAATGTGTACATTAATACAATAATAATACTTTTTATAATAACTTTAACAGACTAGTATGTCTGGTGCCGACTAGCGAGGGTAGCAACATTTAGTCGACTAATCGTGCACATCCCTAAAACAGAGCTAATCCAGTGAAAAGGCAGTTATTAATTTGCAACACAAGCTTTGTATCAGTGCTTTGACCTTTTGTTTATATTCTCCCGTCTCTCTCTTGTCACAGATCAAGAACACAACAAAGATCAAGAGGATGAAGAAGAAACAACTCAGGAAGATTGAGAAGAGAGACACACTGGCTCTGCTGCAGAAATCACAGAAACAGAGTGTAAAAGCCAAAGGGCAAAAAAGTCACAAGGTTGTCCAAGATTCAACCTAAAGACTGAGATAATAAACATGCATCTGTTCAGTACTTTGCCTACATGTCTTATATTTGGATGAATTACAACAAACACGATTCTATGGGAGGATGTATGTAACAGACAACAATAGAGAAGTATTAAAATGGTAAAAAAACAAACAAATGCACTGTGTGTGATTGCTGCTGGCACTAAGGTGATTATCAGCGGACAGTTAAGATTCAGCTTTTTCTGTTTTTTTCCCATAAGTATCCTATTATTGATTTGCTTATTTCTCTGTTAAATTCTTTGTGTTAACATGTGTCTGTAAAACATCACATACAACCAACTTTGTTTCACCTACAGGGTTTTATATTAAATAAAATTTAAAGTTTTTACTGTTCAATTGTCACATTAATTGATGACTAGGAAAGCTGCACACAGGTTTAAATAAAGGCACAAAGAAGGCATACTTTTTTAAAGTAAGTACTGTAAGTATAACAATAAGTGGAATGTGTTGAGGTGAGTATTGTCATTTAAAGCAGGGGTTCCCAACCTAGGGGTCAGGACCCCTAATAGCGGTCGCCAAATCTTCACAGGGGGTCGCGAGGCCTTCTTGATTTTAAGGGGTGTAAGACAGCTTTTCATTCATTTTTGTGAAGAAAACTATATGAAATTGTTATTTTTAAAGTTTGGATTAATATTTAAGCTAATAACCCCCAAGGGCACGATGAAAACCTGAACACAAGCTATATTCAAAGAGCCTTTGCTCTCTGTTAAATAGAAATTAATTATTATGCATTAGAAAAGTATGCAGTTAAAACAACCAAAGAGCTAACAGAACAATGACCAAGCGTCAAGGAGAAGAAAATACTCAATTTGTCAAAAAAAGAAGCCTATTAAGTATGTTAAATACATAATACAGAATTGTAGAAATCAGAGGAAAACTCATCTCTGATGCAATACTGACAGGAAATAATCTGCTCAAAATGAATCCAAATGTCTCGTTTTACATAAACAGTTACTGTGTTTACTATTTGGGTTAATTGTACAGTTTGTTAGTTGTTCTGTTCTGTTATTGTTATGCATTGAATATAATATGAAATATCCATTAAATATGTCACTTAGTCAGAGGTCATCAGTTTACTCAATGATAGAAAAGGGGTCCCTAAAGGAAAAAGGTTGGGAACCACTGATTTAAAGGACCAGTGTGTAGTGATTTAGTGACATCTAGCGGTGAGGTTGCAGATTGTAACCAACTGAATAACCCTCCCTCCTTGTTTTCCAAGCGTGTAAGAGAAGCTATGCTCTTCACTTCAGCGTAAAAACACAAAAGGCCTCTAGAGCCGGTATTTGGTTTGTCTGTTCTGGGCTACTATAGAAACATGGTGGTGCAACCATAGACTGTATATAAAGAGGACTCTGTGGAAGTGACCCTGCTCCATGTGTAGATATGAAGGGCTCTTTTTAAGCTATGGAAAAATACAATAAAAAGTAAGAACATTATATTCCATTTCTGCCAATAGATCACCCTAAATCCAACACACTGGTCCTTTAAATGAACTTTATAAATGGCAAGTAAAGCGCAGAAGAACTTAAATGACATTGCCGTCTGCCGTCATCTTCACAGTTTATTATTAAACGTTTATTAGAGTTAACCAGAGTAAACTACACACACATAATGAAAATTGTAAAAGTATTTATGGTATTTTATTATTATATTCAATTCAGAGTAAACCTGTAGTCATGCCGTATGTTTACTGTAAGCATAACTGATAAATCAGCCAGGATGGGTTAGAAATTAGCTCCAGCCACCAGCCAATGGCTGGTAAAATATGCAAGTGGCTGCTAGATTTGCTCACCAGCCCAACAAAACAATGGTAATCTATTGAGTGGCTGCTAGATTTTGGAATCCACCAGCTACAGTGTCAGGTGATCAAAAAAAATTACAACCCTGACGAGATATATTGCAGATCTGTATATTGATATCTGTTTATATATTTGGCAAACTGGTTATTATTTACTGGCAGGGTGGGAAATTAACTTTTTTTTTTTCTTTTTTAAAAAAAAATGTGAACCAGCCACTGGCGGATCATTTTTCAAATTCACCAGCCACAGTAAATAATTATTTTGTGTCTGAAATCTACCAGCCACTTTCATATTTTACCAGCATTTGGCTGGTGGCAGGTGGTAATTTCAGACCCTGTTTACTGGGCTAACTGGTTATTACTGGGAAAACTTCATCTGCCGAGCTAGATTGTATGATACGGTCAAAAGTTCCAGAACAGCTACTAAAGATACCGTGTGGTGAGAGGTCAAGGAGGAACTTTTAATATTCTTTTTAGCTGGGTTGATGAAATGGGTGCTGAGAAAATAGAAATTTTAGAAGCAATTGATTAGTCGATTGAAAGAAAACTAATTGTAAAAAAAAAAAGGAAAATAAATTGATTGCTTTTTAATTTTTCATCCAAATATGACAAATATTCACCGGTACCAGCTTTCTTAAATGTGTTAAAAGTGAGCAATTTGAAGGTGTCAACTTGGGCTTTGGGAAATTATAAACGGCCATTTTTCACTATTTCTCGAGACAATAATCAGTTTTGTGTAAATATTATGGCGTCACCTGAGATGTGCAGTGTGTGAAAGGTTTGGGTGACACTGTGTTTATTTTTCGATGTGTTAAGCTAGAGACATGCTGTCATGGGACCAGGTGACTGCTGGGGCTACCGGTTCACAGTATTTACAGTGGAGACAATGGGCCACAACACATTCTTGTTCAGCTCCGTACTCCAGAACATTAAAGTAAACTGCGACTGTGAGATTAATGTGAGACCATGAAGACTAATAAACACAATCTACCTCCTATAAATTAAAAAATGTAATTAATAAGCAATAAAAGACACACTATCGCTTCAAACACCTGTCTGATTAATGCAATACAATTCAGCACCACAGTTTCAACAAGACCTAAACATTATAACCTTCATGAATGTAGGATTTATTGCAGGGCTGTTGTATTAGACTGCATTAGTTTTAGCTTGTGTATATTAACTATAGTTCCCTGCTGACTGTATGACTCTTTGTTTTACATTATATTTCAGCATGTGAGGGAAATAAGTATTTAGTAATAAGTATTGAAACATATTTCCAATGCAGCTATTCACAAGAGACATACTAACTCAATAAAGTAATTGTATCCTCATTGTATATCCTTTTTATGGATTGGAATGTTACAATTTATTTTGTAGTTTTATTGAGTTAATACCCCTGTCTGGTCTAAATTTGAGCAAATTTGTAACTATTTTGTAAAGGACTGCAAACAATGATTATTTTCATTTTCCATTAATAGATTTGATTGTTTGGTTTGTAAAAATTCCGAACATAGTGAGAAATGTCACAATTACCCAAATGGCCAACCAATAGACCAACCCTCAAAATTATTCAAAAGAAGTTAAAATCATTAAAAGGGTGAAAAAAAACCCCAGAAATCCTCATGTTTGTGAAGCTGGAACCATAAAATGTTTGGCATTTTTGCAGGCTGCCATTACATTTTTTGTCAATTGATTAATCGACTAATTGTTTCAGCTGTACTTGGATTGTACTGTTGGCATTTTAACTTATAACAAAACAGTTGATAAGCTCTTCATATGTTTTGTGTGGAGAAAAAAAAAATCATAATTTGTAAAATGACTAGTAACTAAAGCCTTCAGATAGTTGCAGTGAAGTTAAAAAGTAGGCTACATTGTAATATTATGAGTAGATTTATATATATATATATATATATATATATATATATATAAAGTACAAGTACTAAAAAGCTGTACTGAAGTACAGTACTTGATTAAATGTACTTAGTTACATTCCACTAGAGGTTATTGGCCATTTTGATTTGAGGTTCTCAAATTAATTTGTTTAAAATTAACATATTGAATGGATATGAGATGGGACTGGCACAGTCGGCAGGTTGTTTACTTTTTCTCTTTCTTGTTGCTGTTATTTCAATTGTTACATTCTGATTGTTTTTATTTTGATCTTGTTCTGATTTGTATGTTTAACATGAAGACTATTGCTAGGACTTGATAAGTGTTAACTTCTTCCTACTCCTTTTCGGACATAAAATATGAATTTATGATCTTAGTATGAGTTTTGAATGTATGTTTGATATCAATTTCATTGATTATTCATTGATTATTCATGTGTTGTTATTGTTACTTATATATTTTATTTTTTGTATTTTAACACGTTCGAAATAAAAGTCTAAATTATTACATGAGGACACACATGTATTATTGGAGCAGTTGATTAAACTGAATAATAATGTATTTTTAATGTTCAGCAATGGTGCTGTTTTATTCTGACCTCCAGGAACACACTGGTGTCGACTGTGACACATGACTTTCTAATGCAGCATACGTAAACGAATGCATCACAAGACATGTGTTTCAGTCAAAAACACTGCATTGTAGTTCACCCAAAATAGCAGAGTAAATTTGGAGAGCAGGTTGCGTACAAAGACACCCTGCTTTTTTCCCTCACCTTTATTCTCATTCCAAGGACTTTACGTGACATTCATTATTAAAGTAGACACTACTGTCTTTGTGTGGCACGGAGAGACAACTCCTTCAGGTCGTCACCAACCTGTTTGCTTTGTAAATCCTTTTCGTTGTAGTAGAATCATCTGACATCCTTTTAAAAAACGTACGGATAAACAAAGCAATTTGTTACACCGAGGTGACCGATGTGGAAGGAATGATCATCCTTCAAACACGTTTAAAGCTGGGTGTTTTTCATGTCAGTCGTTCGCCCTATAAAGGCAGTGACAAACTCGGAGGTTAAGTTAAACGTGCACATCTGAGGGTGTGAGAGAAAGCAGCGTTCACATCACAGCTCCGGGCAGCTACATCGAGGAAAATCCAGGTACGTTTTACAATCATTTTCCATCTTTTTGTGTGCAGCAAACTGATTTTATTGCATTATTCAAATGTATTTATTTGTTGGTCTGCTTTAATGTTTTATTCTTTTTAATCTCTGATAAATGTAGTTAATATTTAACTTGCATGTTAAGTGAAAGGAACGGTTTTGTTTGGTCACGAAAGAAAACATAATTTTATTGTGTTTTTTTTTTTTTTTTTTTTTAGATGCAGAGATTTAAAATGTTTCTGACAATTCTGATACAACTCCTGCTCCTACTCGGTGAGTAAAAAAAAATTTTTCTTGTCAAAAAGTGCGTTGCAATTTTTTTGGAAAAGGGACACATTTCTCTCTTATATTGATGTTTTACTTATTGATTAATAGCATCAGCAAATGCTGAGACAACCGCAGCAGCGACAGCAGCAGCAACGACCGCTGCACGAACGACCGCTGCGGCAGCAACGACCGCAGCAAAGACCGCCGCAGCAACGACAGCAGCAAAGACAGGTGCAGCAACGACAGCAGGAGCAGCAGCGACGACCGCCGCCGCAGCTACCACAAAGGCCGTCGCAACAACGGCAAACTCGACAAACACCACGAACACAGCAGCTGCTGCTGCTGCACATACTCCCATCACGTTCCTGAGCGGTGTGGTTGTGTGTCACTTTGGTGTCGTTCTCTACAAGTTCCTCTTTGCACTGTAACTTGGTTGTGTTGCCTTTTACAGCTTACAGTTATTGTTACCCACACAGGAATGTAGAATGTAATTTATGTTAAAATGATGACCTAATAATCATGTTCGGAAGCACACGCGTTGATAGGTTTAGAAAATCTAGATGATCCAGTGTGTTAAAATGTTAATAATAAAAGTTAGTTATACTCTATATAGTTTGTGTCTTTTCATTGTCATCACCTTTAAAGCCATGAAACATTCGACTGCTAATTTTCAAAGCTTCTCCTGCCCAGTTCACGGTATCTTTAAAAATGATGTTAAAATGACCTTTTTCACAAACTTTAATCGAGCCAAATTTGTACCAGTGTTTTCAATATTTTGAGGAGGATATTTAGGGGAACTTTTGAACTGTTTACTCAAAATCATGTATAAAGTGAAGTGAACAGTCTTCCTTGAAAATGTATTATATATGAATTAGTTAAATAAACTACCTTCAATTGAAGGCCATGATTTGGAATTTTTAAAGAGCCACTTTAGTGAAAATCAAGTTTTTTAACCATGTTAACGTGTCTATATGGTGATTTGCTACAAGACATATCATGAGTGAAATGAGCAGTCAACACCATGGCTGAGAATTTCTGCCTTGAAACTGCAGTGTACCAACAATAATCTCAAAAAATCCAGATTCAGACAGACAGGTTTTATGACATCATATGTACCATGGAACCAATAAAGTCACTTGTGGCCCCAGTGGTGGTGGGCGGGGCTTGAGTCCAGGCCCAGAATTTCTTAATGAAGGAGAAGAGTAGATGTGCTTCCAGCCTGTTTTCTTTTTTTCCTTCCATTTTTATTTTTATTTTTTACTTTTTTTTGTGGGAAGATTTATCATAGCAGAGTATTTTTTTTTACATATTTTAAAATATGGAGGAGGAGTACTTAAATGATAATTTGCCAAGATACTGTGTTATTAAGTAAAATCTTGATCCCCCTTTTTATGTTACTTTGTTTAAAAGTTAAATGAATGCATTAATTAAGCATCAACAGGAAATAAACCAGTTATTCCCAAACAAGATTCTGAAAAAAACATTTCTAGGATTTTGCATAAAATCAAACAGAAGCAAAGATATTCATTGAACGCTCTGTGCTTCTCTCTGAAAGGCACCTTGTGGTCTGAGCATTACTGACAAAATATCCCACATACATGCAGCAAATAAACGCAGCTGCTGTGTGACAGTTTCCTCTCATCAGGCAGAACTTGTGATCACAGACTGATATCATCACACAAACGTCTCCCTGTCACATCGGATTTCTGCTGCTCAAGTCTGAGGACTGTCTCTCTCGGCCCGAGTGGCGGCAGACCATGCTAACCAGCGCGACGCCATCGGAAGCTAATAAATCATCTGTGGTTTTATTTCAGATTTATTCGGACCGTAATGAAGACGCGACGGGCCCCGGGCTGTAACCGACGGCGACAGGGTGACACTGATGAATGGCTGAAGGTGTGTTCTCTACAGTCGGAAGGAGAGGGAGGACTGTCAGGCTGCTACGGTGCACACTGTGTGAGTGTGAGTGTGCGTGTGCGTGTGCGTGTGCATGTGCGTGTGCCTGTGTGTGTGAGTGAGTGATCACTTGAAGTCCAGAATAGGCGTGTAATGTGTAATATATAGTGTTACCATCAAATATTATAATTATTACCCTTTGCAAAGAGCATGTGGATCCTAGTACCTGAAACAACCTGATCTCACAGAACTGCGTGAAATGACCGTGGCTCTTAACAGAATTGCATGGTGGTGTCACATATTGTGTACAATTACGTGTTCCCGCCACGGTTAAAATTACATGTTGCCAATACGACAAAAAACATCTACACTTCTGTGAGGTTTGTTAGGCACACAAAACACGTCGTTAGGTTTAGAAAAAAAAAACATGGTTTGGATTACTTACATGTACATTTCTGTGAGTTTCCTTAGGTTTAGGCACAGAATCTGTTTAATGACTGGTCCGAATGACTCAGACTTTTGCGTTCACACCTACAGCTCCTCCAGGTAATGTCTAGATAAGTTTAGGGTTGCAGTGCATGTGTAAAAGGTGCTTTATTAACATTACTCCCATCATCACCATGGCCACCAAAATCCAAATCAATGGCATTAACTTTATCAATCATTACCAGCCTCATTACCACAACTATCATCACAACATCATGAATGTTCCTACTGACTCAATCATTATCCATCATTGTCTCAAACATCGCCGTCATCGCCATTAACTTTGTCAAGGGTCGATCCAAAGGATCCACTTCTCCCGATACTGAAACCAATCAGATATAAATGCTCTCTTTTCACCAAATATAAAATACCTCTCTGCACGGTTATCATTGGCCCACCATGACTGAACGAATGTAAGCAGAAATATTTAATAATTACTAACAACATAAAAATCGTCACCATTATCACAACCATCAATATCATCAAACCTCTGACCTCTCCCCACCCAACACAGTCTCACTCCCAACTCGTCCAAACAGCAGCTTAGTCAGGACCCTTCACATTACTTTTTAAAGCTTTTTCTGCCCGTTTTAAGTACATGTGCCATTGCGGTTGTAAACACGTCATTAACGTCGGTTGTGGTTGTAAACACGTCATTACCATCGTGATTAACATTGTAAAACGGGACTACTTCGTTAGGTTCATGCAGCAAAACGACTCCCAATTGCATTAAAATTCCTACTTCCGGGTTAAAGACAGCTATAGAAATCATGGTAACAACAACGAATTACGTTGTGACGTCGGCGTTGGATGTCACGTGACTAACGCACAGACTAAAAATAACATTGACGTTTATTTTCAAACGGGACGTGAACCCCGGTCTCCTGGGTGAAAGTCCACCTC
>JAOVVB010232873.1:0-10302 GCA_028570985.1 Heterobranchus longifilis
ACAGGAAATGACACGACAACATGGCACGAGACAACACTTAACAAAATAAAACTAACATAAACGTCGGGTCACGACACATGTTTTAGTAAATGGGTAGATATAATTGTGTTAGTAATAATAACAATCATAATAATTTAATAATTGATCCTACTTTTTAGTTAACGCCATCAAAACTCACTGCTCTCTATAATGCCTTAGTTCTGGATATATCAATTTAACACTGTCTTTTCATTATAGAAACAATTATCTATGAATATGGCATATAATATGTATGGCACAATAATATTATTTGTTGTGGATTGTTCAGATGACACACAGGAGGGGAGAACAATACGAATTTCCAAAAATGGGACACTTAACATCTATATCGCCGTGGATATTTCTGAGAGCATTCAAGAGAAAGACTTCAACGATGCAAGAGATGCTGTCCTAAAACTTATTTCAAAGGTAAGAAACAAACAATGAGAAATGTACATTTTGTCCAAAAATTATACATCAGTATAAGTTAAAAGTTTTTACAATGCATTTTTTAATGGAGATTGCAATCGCCACAGAATCAGCAACATTGTGCTGGGACTGGGGATGCAATATTGTTTTTGCTGATTGTGAGTTTAAATGATGCACATGGGGTGAAAGTACAGACTGCTGATGGATGCTGGCAATAAATTAGAAACTTAGAAATATAGCAGTTAGTGTGACTAATCACATTTGATCATTCATTTACTAATGGGTCAGAAATGGCATGTAGATATTGAGATTAGTACTTATTTAGTATTACTTAGAAGTATTTCCCCCCAAAGTACAGTCATTCAGATCAAATCAACAGCCAATCACATAACTCACTTCACTTTGTCTTGATTGACAGACAAAGACGTTGTGATCAAAAATTGCATTTTGAAATTAAATGGTAATTTGGGGGAAAAAAAAGCTGCAGTTTTAATTTTGAAATGAAACCTTTTTTTTGTTTTATTTTGAAATAACAACTATTATTTTGAAATATATAATATATTTATATAATGTTGACATATATTTGTGTGATTATTGATTTCATAATGTCTTTATTATTGAACTTATTACTCTCCGTACATACTTTTTTTTTTTTTTTTAATCCCCCGCATATGAATACATTTCTTTCTCTTTTTCTTTTACTGCATTAGCTTTTTGAATGTCATAATACTAATTGGGAGAAGTGGATTTCACTATTTAAAAATGTAAAGTTGTGTTCTGTGACATATTTTTGGTGTGATTTGACATATGAAGCCTTTTACGTTGTCTGACACACTTTCAGAAACACATTTGGCACACCGTGCACATAGCATGTACAAACTGTATCCCAACCCATTTGGCTGCCAGCACAACAGCCCATTAGAAGTAAATCACATTATGAATTACAAATCATAATCTTGACTGATGCTTCTTGGCGCGAGTCTCTTGGCGTGTTTTCAATGCACACTAGGGGATTCTCTTTCTGCTGATGAATGAATCAATTACTCAACAAAATAACAACCATAAGCAGTTTGATACATGAGGAGGTGTTGCATCGACAACATATTTCACAGCAGTTTGCATGTGTTTACAAAGTTGTTTTAAACGTTCACTAAAGATCATCCACCTTGTGGCCTATTTAACTGATCTGCTTTATGTCTCCACAGATTGCATCCTTTACCGTGACTCCAAACTATGAAATAGTCTTTTTCTCCTCTCAAATTTTTGAAGTTGTCAAGATTCTGGACTTTTTGGATAACAAAATAACACTCAGCGCCGTCAAGGCTGAATTGGAAAAATTTACAATAGGAGGTGGGTGAAATAAATCAGAGAAATTGTTGGAAATACTGTTTTAACACACAGCTTGATCTTTGTTTCACTGTGTGTGTGTGTGTGTGTGTGTGTGTGTGTGCGTGCGTGCGTGCGTGCGTGCGTGCGTGCGTGCGTGCGTGCGTGCGTGTGTGTGTTTTGACTCAAAGACAGAAACACCGGGACAGATCTGAACCTCGCCTTCATGACATTCTTGGAGCGAATGGCTATTATAAAGTATCAAGTTGGAGAAGAGGCTTTTAAGGAACATCGTCACGTCATTATCATTTTTTCAGATGGTAATTTCAGCCACTTGGTTATATTTAATTACTTCAGCAGTGAAGTTGCCCCTTTCTTTCACTAAAGGCAAATTTTGGATTTCAATATTCATGCTGCAATTATTTAAAGCAATAGTTTGACATTTCGGAAAACACGCTTATAGATGGGAAGATTGATATCGATCTTAAACGCAGTCTCATGGATGGGTTGGTCAGATATCTTATGAAAGTGTATGAACAACAGTTCGTCTGATGTCTTACGAAATATGACCAACGTTGTTCCGCCCATTTTAAACACATGGCGACCGCGGTTTTAAACACGTGATTAACATTGTGAAATGGGACTACTTTGTTTAGGTTTAGGCAACAAAGCAACTTGGTATGGGATTGGATTGAAATCCCTACGTCCGTGTTAGAAATAACGCTGTCACACCAAAACAACAAGACAAAAAATACTGGACACAGTTACGTGGTGATGTAGAACGTGACATATGATGTCACATATCACGTCGCCTCACTTCCTTGTTTTCTCCACAGACTGTATCGTGGTTTACTCCAGTCATAATGAGCAGGGCGCTGTCTATAAATAAAATAATAATAATCAATATGGATCACTATAAACTGGGGCTTATATGCAAATGTGATTATATGCAAATTACAGTGAATGAGAACAGCCTACAATCTTCTCATCTAAGTCAAGTCAGCAAAAAAAAGTGAATAACTGTATTTCCCAAAATGTGAGATTACTCCTTTAATATTTTAATAGTTTTCTTATTATTGCTACTTCCCTTGACTTAGAATTCAGGTGCAATCAAATCAGCACTGATTTAAACTTATAGTATGTAAATATGCATCTTGTATAAAATAGCATTAATATAAGCTGAAAGCAGTAAAATATTTAAATAAAAATTGCTGTATTCCGAATAAAGCTGCTGTACTGTACCTCATTTTAATGGTTTCATTCACTGCAGGTGCTTATAATATGGGCGGATCACCTGCACCCACTGTGAGAAAAATAAAGGACATGGTATACATGAACCACACTGGAGAGAAGGAGACTCCATCAAGAGAAGAATTTCTGGGTGCGTTTTATTTTTAATGCTGATTTTCAACATTCAGCCCCACACATGCTATATTATCAGTAACATTTCATTGTTATACTATTGCTGGCAGCTTGAACCAAATGTGTATGTTTTTTTAATGCAACAAAGAGAGCCACATTTTTCATGCTACATTTAATTTTGTTACAGACATTTATGTTTTTGCCATTGGAGCGGAGATCTTTGATGACGACCTGCAGCCGCTCATAGCAGGGACGGGTGGACAGCATTACTTCAGATTGCAGGACATTGGAAATTTACAAGAGACCTTTGATGACATAATTGGTAAGTCATCTTTTGAAATTGAGGGAAGAATCTAGTAACACATTAATGTAATTTGTATTTGTAGCTACTACTATGTATCTCCACCCTTTAATTTGACACAAAGGAGATATATGATGAAAAAAGGCCAGGACATGGTTCTCTTGTTTCCTAAAGTACTTAAGAGCAGGCAGAACCATCACTCTTGATCTGTGCCTCTATTATATATATATATATATATATATAGCTCAACAAGTGGAAAACAATTTTTGATGACGTGTGTATACAGTGTGCTACCACAAATGTATTTGCATTAATGAACATGAACATTGTTTTTGTTTGTTTTTATGCAGAGCAAGACAAAGCAATTCAGGGTCTATGTGGTCTTCACAAGGAGTATGAAACAACAGCAAAAGACAGCAAGAGGAAAATGTATCCATGGTGGGCATTCATTACTATAAAGGTGAATGTTTCAGTATTTCATTTCACTTCATAATTCATCTGTGAAATACGTTTGCAAGGCTGACTGTGTGAATCTCACAATCCTTTAGATAATGGTTTCGGCATGAGAACATCTTCGCTGCTTGTACTACTTGACCACAGCAGTCAGAAAAATCAGAGGAATATACTTTTTCCACTGAGGAAAATAACTAACTATTCAGAAATATTTGGCTTAGTGACAACTGTCAGATGTAGGATTTAATAACTGAAGAAAACTTTACACATTTTTCTTGAGATATGTGTAGGAAAATACCAGAAATGTAAACGCAAAAATTATCCAGATAACATATCTGGATACATCACATTTTAATACCAGGTGTCAATGGGGTGTAACTCGCAGAAAAGAAACATTTATTTGCAACGTTTCGGTGCTAAACCCTCATCATCTTATACAGGGAGTGGCCGCAATTGCACCAGTCACATGTGCAATGAAACAAAAAATCAATATATCATAGAATCTATTGTATCTAAAAGTATTCTTTATCTTAATAAGTACCAAAAAATGCCCCAAAGAATACACATTATATATACATTTATTTTCTGCAGCAGTGTGCGGGAGTCTCTTTGAAAGATGTAGGATTTCATGAAAAATCTTTTCCTAATTACCGCCATGCCTTGTTGTCCATGTTGTTGTTTTTTTGTTGTTTACAGTGGTGCTAATCGGTGTTATACATCTATTTATCTTTTAAAACTTAAGAATGAAGGATTGCCAATGGATTGCATCGGCTCTCTGGTGACCCCTAGGTTTGTCTTGACTGCCGCTCACTGCTTCAAATTTGGAGATTTACCCGAACACGTCACAATTGAGATTGATGATGGACAGGGCAGAGGTAATGATACATTTATATTTAGCGTCTGTATGTTTACCCATGACAGTTCTTGCTTTCACAGTTCACAAAAATAAGTGTTCCAGTATCCAGTTAAGTTATTTGCTTTGGTAATGAATGTTTCTAGATTTTGAGGTCAAAACCTAACCTCATTTTGACTCTGCTATCCACGCCTGATGACAGCAATAATAATACAAACACTTGATTGTGTCTCTTTTACAGTGAAAGAAGTTGAAAATTTCACAATACACCCAAAGTGGAATGTTGCTGCTAACGTGAAAAAAAACGTGAAGGAGTTCTATGACTACGATGTGGCTCTCATCCAACTGAAGAAAGATGTTCAGATATCCGCTGTTGCTAGGTGAGAACACACACCAATATCTTCCTACGTTTTTCTTAAATGTCTTCTTAAGAAAGGTCCTAAGAAAAGTCATATAATGATGAATCCCATTTTCTTGTCAATTCAATGGACGTGCCTGTTGATCTTAATTAGCAGGTTAATGCCTCGCCAATGCCATAAAAAGGCATGAGACTGCAGGGCCGTGTGCAAACACACAGAAAAGGAAAAGAGAAGTTGAGAGAATTGAGTCAATAACGCCCAAATGAAAATCTAAAGAGGAGGAAGTATTGGACTCCAAACATTAAAAAAAAACATGATAGTTCTGAGATGCAACTATATTATGTTTTCAGGCATTTTATGCTTAATTTAGACAGAGATAGAAACAGAGAGGAAAGGGGAAGACCTGCTGCAAAGAGCACAGAGCTGGATTTGAACATAGGGTGCTGCAGTGAGGATTCAGCAACAAAGGTATAAGCTACACAGTGAGCTTCCAGGACAGCCCAAAATGTGGCCACTTCTGGGAGCAGATTTGCAACATCTTGCAGGAGCAGTAAATATGACATCGTGCCAGTAGGCCTGGGGTGCAATATTGTGTTATAATGTTTTTGTTGTGTCCTTCAGACCTATCTGCATACCTTGCACCCAGGAGACCAGTGATGCTCTACAACTGGTGGGCGCATCCACCTGCAAGGAACAAGGTGAGGTATCTCTGACTTCGGTCTTTATAAATACCAATAAATGCTCATCTTCCTGTGTAAATTGATTCTGACACATTCTATGCACCACAATTAACCATTTGCGAAGCCCTGCACCCCTTAATTACTGTTGCTGCGCCTGCCAAGCTTTCCTTTCTGGCACGGCACATAATTACAATGATATTTACAGTTTACAATGATAACGGTGGCAGATTTACCACTCAACTTCTTAGTAATTTTTTAAACATTGGGTAGGTAGGCTTCTCATTTATATCTGGCAGCTGTCGATTTTGTCTGTTAAAATTAAGATTGTATCAGCTGTAGCTAACTGCTAATTAAAGCTGGAGTGCAGGGGTCTCTCCCCCCTTCCTGCCTGTCAAGGGACTGATAATATGGTTGACCAACATACTGTGTAACCAATCAGAGAGCCGGAATAAACAGCTACACTATGAAGAATTATAAGTGAGTGAGCAAGTTTGGTACAATTTACTGTATTTTTGTGTTCTCTAAAATACAGAGCAGATTCTGTTCAAGGATCATCTTGAAATGCTGTCTTTCCTGACCAAGAGAGGAAACACGGTAGCTGCAAAAGATGTCTACGCTAAGCTTGGTGATAATGTGAGTTTTAAAATATTGAGCTGTGTTGTGCCTGTGTGCCTGTGTGTGTGCTTTCTTCATTATTCACATTTGAGCTATATGATTCTTCTTCCATCTCCCCAATGCAGAGAGATACATGCATCAGACATGCACTAGATGCACCAGGCATAGACACGAAGAATATATCGGATGTCGTGACTGATAACTTCCTGTGCACCGGTGGTCTGAATCCTCACAGAGATCATATAGCATGTAAAGGTATGTTTCCCTCTATTACATGTATAAAAGGTATTACTTCGAGAGGAGCTGCTTGTTATCCCAACACACAGTAACTTCAAACTGCACGCATACACATTAGAGAGGCAGCAATGTCTTTGTTTGATTTTGGGTAAATGGTACAAAAACCCCTCTGAATATCCCTTGTTTTTTTGTTTGTTTTTCCACTCTTCATACTGACGAAAAGTGGGTTTGTTTTTCTTTTGAAGAAGATTTAAAGTCCTCCTCCAGACACATTTTAAAGTATGTAAAAAAATCTCTGCTATGATTAATATATTTTTTAACATTGTTTTCCCAAAAATAAGTAAAAAATCAAAGGGGCTTAAGAAATTATGGATCTGGCTTCAAGCCACCACTGCTGCCATAGTTACGCTATGGAACGTCTCAGCCACAAGTTGATGGGATTGGTTCCTTAGACATATGATGTCATAAAACCTGGCTGTCTGAATCCGGATTTTTGAGACTGTTGTTGGCACACTGCAGCTTCAATGTAATTCTCAGCCATGGTGTTGACTGCTCATTTCACTCATGATCTTGTAGCAAAACTTGATTTTCACCGGAGGGGGTCTTTAAGTTTATATGATTTTATATATTAAAAGATGAGCAGCAGTGGTGCAGACCAGTAAGCTAACTGAGGCCCATTATTTTGGGTGTAACCATGTGTGTGTGTGTGTGTGTGTGTGTGTGTGTGTGTGTGTGTGTGTGTGTGTGCGTGCGTGTGTGTGTGTGTGTGTGTGTGTTGGGACAGGTGACTCTGGAGGTGCTGTGTTCAAGAACTATGAGCATCGCACAATACAGGTAAAAAGCCGTTCTTTTCTGTGTATCCAACAATATATCACAAATGAGTGCCACCTGATGGCAAAAGGAAAATAAAAAGGTAATGGAATTTCACCATGTGAGTTCGTGTTGACTTTGTAAAGTAACCAACATTCTTTTTCGCAGGTTGCATTGGTCAGCTGGGGAACCAAGGATTTGTGCGGGTCACGTGGCGGTCTCGTGGAGTCAGATCAGACCTCCAGGGATTTCCATATTAATCTTTTCAGAGTTCTCCCTTTTCTCAAATCGATCCTTGGAAAGGACACTGATGAGTACGCATCACTTCAGTTTTTGGAGAGTTAAAATGTATTTGCATGCTGTAATTTGTTTTGCCATTTCAGTTATAGCCTATGATTTGTGTATACTGCATGTTTAAAAACACTGGTTTATGCTATTTTGCTGATTGATGCAGATTTTTTTTGTTTTCTCAGACTGTGCATTCATAATGAAAAAGATCCAATTTTCAGACAAGGTTTTCTCACATACACATAGTTATCAGTTATGCTGTTCTGTACTTTATCATCATTTACTCAGTATTGTCAGTGGCCAATCAGGATGTAAAGAAGTTAATAAATCAGTATAAACTTTTGTCTTGATATTTTTGAAGAGAAGCAAATACAAATGTTTTACCCTGGATGAGGGTTCATGATATGACATTTAAATCTGTCTATCATTGTGCCCTAATGTTTATACCATGCTAGCTATCCATTTAATATTGCTGACTGAGGCCAATGTGCCCAATGTTGCAAAAACAATTAGAACTGCTTTATGGCAATATATATGATTTTTGTATTCTTGTAAAAAAAAAAAGAAAAAAAAAAAAAAAAGAACACAACTCAGTGGCAATAGCAAACGCTGTGACTGCTGGGCGGCACAAAAGCCATCTTTGGTCAATTGTTTTATTGAAAAGTTGAAGAGTGTTTTTTAGAAAAAGATTAAACATGTTTATTAGCAACGCCAAGCTTTCAAAACCCACCGCCCATGTTCACGAAACCCTCGTGCAACTGTGAGTACCTTTGAAATTTCTTTGCAACACTTTATTGAAGAGCTTTGCTTTGCTGATCAGGGGGAGGGAGATTTTTGGATAGATTTCGCAATGGAGAGGCAAGCGACTTTAGTCTGTGCTATACTACAGTTCTGAAAGGGGCTAAACAGACTGCACGGTACTTGGCAAGCTAAATGGTCTTAAGTGGCTGTATTATACTCAAGATTACAACAGTGGAATGTGCAACAGTCTGCAGCATAAAAACACAGTTAACAGCTAGCTTACTGGTGTAACAGTTAGCCTGCAGCTGGACTTTTCCAGACACCAGGGCCACTGCTGGAGTTGGAGATGACAGAGAAACAACAGAACTAAAATCCTCCTGTGTCCCTGAACTCAATGTGGCAACAGTTGCCTTCTGAGTTATGTAAACAAGGGCACTGACCACTGAATTTAATGGTGCATTCAGTTGCCCCTATTTAATTTGTGGTGCGTTCAGGTAAACTCATGAATAAGAGAGCCATTTAAAAACTAAACTTACTTATCACAGTCAGGCATTACTTTTTGGTGGAAGTAACTAGTAAAGTAACTGAGTTACATTTTAATGAGGTAACTAGTAACCTTTTCAGTAAGTAGCACAACACTGTTAATAGCATTAAACAGACAACAAACCCATGTTTAATGCAAAACTGAAACACTGGCTTTTAGATAAAGTACCACTGTAAAGACAGTTGTAGGCAGGGTTGTATGTCACTCATTTAATCAACCAGTTTTAGTATAATAGGAAATGTGTAATTTAGTCTGTTGTCAGAATAATGTCTGTTAATGCCCAATGTGAATATTTTCTGTATATTGAAGTTTTGTAGTGCTTTTATATGCTGCTAATGCTGTTCTCTCCAAGTATGTGCACGCGCATACACGAGTCCTGTGACTTTTTTGTGTCATCCTTGATGTTCTTTTAAATATGCATGTGCACTGGTGTTTTTAAAATGCATTGTCAAATAAACAAAACAAAACAAAGGAATGAAAAAAGTACAATTTCTTTAGAAAAAAGTGATTTACAATATAATTTGAAGTATATCATAATTTACATGACACATAGTTGGCATTCACAATCACGGGTTATTAAATGATTTCCTGCTCTCAGGCATTTTCCAAAACTGCATAAAAAGACATGACTTAAATAATTACTACAGCATTGAAAGGTTTCATCAAAACTCTTTTATGGATGAGCTCTGCTGATAGAGCCGCGCAGCTCCCCCGCAGGTCAGTGACTCAGGGCTCATTTCCAGCTCTCTGTGCAGGCTTACGCAATGCGGACACTCAGTCTGGCAGCATGCCAGCTCAGATAATTCAAATTGAATTTAGTGGAAAGTTAAGTTCTTTTTTTGGTGAGTAATTAAGTTTTTTGTTTCTCTTTGTGGCTTTGAGATGGAAATGAACTGAGTTTGTCATTCATTGCCATGTCTTTACAGCCCACAAACAAACAAGGCCATTGCATTAGGAATGATTTGTTGTGGTCAGAGCAAGTTTATGGCTTCAAATCAAATGTTATTTTACTGTGTAACTATGATCTGTTGACCATTACGCTGTCAGGCTTCGCCTCAGTGAAAATGTACATTTAGCAATTCTCTTTACTATTGCATATTGGCTAAATGTCCAAACCACCAAAGAACAGTGGTGAATTTTCAACATCAATGTTTGGTTTCTCTGACATGGTGAAACGCCCACCTGTGTGTGTGTGTGTGTGTGTGGGGGGTGTGTGTGTGTGTGTGTGTGTGTGTGTGTGTGTGTGTGTGTGTGTGTGGGTGGGTGTGTGTGTGTGTGTGTGTGTG
>JAOVVB010232874.1:0-10302 GCA_028570985.1 Heterobranchus longifilis
GAGAGAGGATAACAGTGCCCTCAAGAGTCCTAAAATTCCCAAGTGCACTTGTCAGTTGTCATGTGGTAATTTGATTTAATATGTTTAGGAATATACACCAATCAAATACACCACAATACATTTTGCCCCATGGGCTTCCCTGCAGGTTAATACAGTCAGACATGCTCCAACATATCTTACAGATTTTTCAAGCTCTCTGTCTCTTCCAGCAATTAAAATCTCAGAGTGAACCCTGAATGCACCTGTGTTTACATGGTAAACATGCAGAGGGGAAATACACTGGAAGTTTGAATAAAACAAAACATGGTTAACAGATACAGGAATGTTGTTAGGTAAAACAAAGGCCCAACAGCAACATTTGGGCTGGATGGCGTGGTGTAGAGCATAATGACACACTCGAGGGCCTGCATGACAGACAACAACCTGATAATAAAACACAGACAACAGTCTGTAGCTGTCTTCTTCCAGTATGTCCTCTGAAAGGAAAGAAAATGACAAATAGAAAGAAGCTGCAGTGGATGTTGAACATCAGATCTTTTACCTTTTGGATTTATTTTATTTGTTGAAGTCAAAGTAGGCTAGAACCTCAGTCTTCTGGCATTCCTTATCAGCTGGAGTCAATGAGGAAGTATTTCTCAGGAAATCTTTACTGTTCCAGTAAACTGCAGGTGCATACAGTAGATAGGTGGGTGGAAATACTACAGTTTCACCAGAGATATGTCTCACCACTATATGGCAATGCAAAAGTGGAAAAGTGGAAAAATTGTTTTACAAAATCAGCAGCAACAAAAATGAGACTGTTGTTTCTCATGAGACATTAGTGCGCACAACAAAAATGATTAGATAACTTTAACGTGTACATAACCATAATGCAATTATGATTACAGTTTTGAATTGTGATGTTTTATTTGAGGCTAATGATTAATAGACTCAATTAAATTCAGATAAGCTTCACTGGCATGAATGTTCAAGTTACATGATTGCCAAAGCTAAAATACATATTATTGAATAATTACGTCTACACAAGAAAACAAATATAACTCTATCTTACACAATTCCTCAAAATCAAAAAATGTCCCATTAACCTCATTGCTTTCAGTTAAAGGTCACCACTTGTCTCCCTTCTCCTCTTTTATTCATTTCTTTTCATTGCTTTCCTGAAGTGTTCAAATATTTGTTTCCAGCTGGAACTGGTTTGTGCCATCAAGCAATCTACCCTCGTCACACCAACTGTATAATGCAGGTAGCTGTTTCTGCTCTTCTTGGTAATGCTTTGTTTTTTAAGTCAATGACTGCAGTAATAAAACCAGCAGTACCACAGCTCTTTACTTCAATTTCTTCTCTTTCAATCAGGGTTGGAAATAAACTTTTTTGTCCATCTGCCACGGTGGCTGGTGGATCCAAAATCTACCAGCCACTCAATAGGTTACCATTGTTTTTTTTTTTGGCTGGTGAGTTAAAATCTAGCAGCCACTTTTTATATTTTATCAGCATTTAGCTGGTGTTAATTTCCAACCCTGCAATGCAACATTTTTTAGGCATTTACTGCTACTAACCTGAAAGGACACATATTTGAGAAGCAGAAAGTTACTAAAGAAGTGTATGTTTGGATCTGCCCACACTTGTGTAAAATGTGGCGGAGGGTTGTCTGTTTCTCTTGTTTAAACTTTGCTTGTGTGAGCCGTGACATGTTTGGGGAATCCAGTCAAATGGAGTTTCTAACAGAGTCACTGGACTGCACTGTCTGTGTTTTGATGATGATATTTCCAACACCCCTGGTAGATTTTTACACATGCCCTAAGTTACCCAGGTAATTTCTATGAATTTGTCCAGTGTCCTTATTGCTCTGACACCTTCGTGAAGTACACTTTGTGAAATAGACTAGAACATCAGATCCATCTGACATTTCCACTTACAAAGATTAGGCAACACTCACACACACCTTAAATACATATTTGCTTAAGATTGCTTAATAGGACTAGGTGTTGCAATTAAGCAATCTTAAGCAAGATTTTTCTTTGCTTAAGAAAAATGGTATGCAGTTGGGTGCGTTCGTGTATTAGAGCTGAAAATGTCAGAAATATTTTTTTGTTGTGGAGTTCCCTTGTGGAAATGTAAGTTTAATGCAATTTGATTTTGAATGATGTAAGTATTCTGATATGGATTTTTGTAGTTTTTAAATTTGTGTAACCAACTGCCCTGAGATAGGTGATCAGTATTCTCAGAACAGACTAGTTTGTACAATTCAAAATATGCTGAGTATTTGCTTACTGTAGACAAACCCTGTCACTTACTATATACTGTATGTGCTGGGCTCTCTAGCACTACCTGTTGGCAAAGTGTAGATAATCAACACTGCAGAAACACACATTCAAGATCTAAAAAGTTCTTGCCTTTGATTTCAGTATTATTATTTTCATATATTCATATTATTTTGGTAAGTTTTAGGCACATTGTAGATTGAAACAGTAGATTGAAGAGAACTTCAGAACATCGTGTATACAAGTTTAATATTTTGAAAAAGCTTTACTACAGAATTTAAATACAATATTGTGAAAAGTTGAAAAAAAAAACAAAAAAAAAAACAACCCAAGGCTCTACCATGAGAGTGTCTACATTACAACATGGAAACTGTCCAAACAACAAGTAACACCTGTTACTGCCTTTCTCCAGGATTTAGCTGTAGTCTCTTTCAAATTCACATTTCAGGTTAACATGGCCGTCGTCGGTCTGACTGGTGGAAGCTCTGCTGCGCTTCGTGAGATGAACTGTTAACCACTGACTGGATCTGAAAGCCTGACAGTTTGTCCCCGTGTGTTCACTCTTCTGCTCACATTCACTGCGGTGTCATCTTGGCTGCTTCAGCTTTTATAAGTGAGATGAGTTCCAGGTTAATGAGAAACACAAAGCGAAGACCTGCGATCTGAAGACACGGATACAGTATGTTAGGACCACTCGGATATTAATCACGGCTGTTCAATCGGAATCATATACAACTTTGTTTGACAGACCTCCACCACTGAGTTGTTGTTGAGTTTCCACTTGTTGCCCGACAGCACCGGTCTGCCATCTATGTAGATGGGTCGTCTGCCCTCGTTGGCGATGAAGAAGTCTCCATTATTCTTCAGTTTAATAATTCCTGTAGACATCAATATAAATTATTACCATTAATTAAAAAAGAAAATACATCCACATGACTGACTGATAATTGGTAGTTTGGTTACTTTCAATTGCTGTCAGATTCTAAATAGGGATGCTAATTTTCCTTTTTTTCCTGACAGATAGCCGACCCTCGTTAACCGATTATTAACCGTCAACCAACGAGCAGGAAACTTTCCCCACATATAGTGACACCATGCGTCGCGCAGCTCTCCGCTGTGAGCGCTGTCCTACAGTTGGTTGTGAGAGCCACGAACAGAGCAGAAAAAAAGAGCTTAAAACACGTTGCACCAGCAAGTTAACTAGCAGTTAACAAAATAGATTATATAGCCTATTTTTCTTTTATCATGCAAGAAACTTTGCTTTATTACCTGCATTTTTATTCTAATAATATTGTTTTTAATGGTTTAACTGATGGTAATAATCTGTCAAAATTCTTAATGTCGGTTAAAGGTTAATTATTAAAAATCCCTATTTTAAAACTATGAAAGGCCTTGACCTTTGTAGATATAAACTCCTGCAGACATAAAGTCCTTTCTTGGCAATTTCTGCATGATTGTGACTCTAATGAATGCAACTTCCACAGATTTTGTTCCCATAACTGGCTGAGGCCAAAGAAGCAGATAAGCTGATTAAATAAAGTACAATAAATGTAGATCCCCCCCCCCTCCCCCCTCCCGACCAGATTGCTGTGAAGAATTAACCAAGTTCCCAGAGCAGGAACTACAGCAGAAGAAAACTCTAGACCCTGGTTCCTCTGGTTGAAAATGCAAATGGGTTTCCTGCAGTGACGATTTATACTTTGTGTTTCAGTAGTAATATCCACGCTTACTTTATACAAGCCTGGATAACTCAAATGTCACATATTTATTCCCTGATGAAGACCTAGTCAGGCCGATACGCGTTGGTCTCTTTTTTAATGAAAGAATAAAATAATGTGCCTTGCGTTTAAGTAAATAGTCCAAATGCTCCAAAAAAACTTAAATTGTGAGAATGTTTCACTGTTGTTTTAAAACATTGTTTTGCATGCTACAGCCTGGCAGCGTACGAGTTTATTCACCTTGTTTTCTCGATATTTTCCAGGCAGGTCCCTCTAGCGATAGATCGACATCTATCGGTTTGTCCTTGGTCGCCCTCCCCAACGTAATCTGTGTGAACATGAATAAAAACGTCACTAGCATCATAGTGAAACATTTCTTCAAATCCTTCACTGTTTCCTTCTATTTTCTTGCCACAAATATATTTTTTTCTACATTGCTCCTCTGTAACAACTGTCTCTGAAAGATTTCTTACCTCTCTCGATCTCATGAGGTAGCGAACCATTCTTCCTCGTAACGCTGCCAGTGTCTGGTTGTCAAAGTCAGGCATGCTCATCCCTGGTGACACACACACACACAAACACAAATTAATCCCACTACACTGGATTCCTCAAAACAAATATACCTATTAAATCTGCGTGTGCTTGGCGAGTGGAAGTTTACGTACCTGTAATATTGTCCACCAGGACCTGCCAACGAGGCAACTCCTGCTCCAACTGTCTGATCTCTCTTTTCTGGTGACGATCGGAAATCATCAGCTCTGAATGTAAAAGAGGATGTAAACAAAATCAACGTGATCAAAGATTTAATTTGATGAATTATATTCAACTCGTTTCTTCATAATCCAATTTCTTACCATGTTCCAACACCTCATCTCTACTCTCCCTGTGTGAAAAAAACGAGCAGAAAAATGTATCCGTGTTGAACATTCATGGGCGTACAATACTTAAATGAGACGATGATAAAATACTTTTTTTTATCTTACTTTAACTTTACATCGTCAACCATCTGCTCAGCATCGGAGAAGTTGAGGACCTGGTCACCTTTAGGGAGAGGCTGGACTGCAACACACAATCAAACCAACAAGACAATTAACCACAGAACGGTTAGGCTCATCGCTTTATTTAGGAAGACAAACACCCAGAGCTTCATCATGTATCACACTAAAAACTAAAACGTTTTTACTTTGTATGACTATTCAGGAAAAGGTTTATGGTCCTTATTGGCTATCCAGATTCATATTAATAATTTCAGACAGGCATAGTCAATTTTTTTTTAAAAAGTGGTGATTAATAACTGCAATAAAAATGTAAGAGGTAAATGACAACGATTGGGTGAAATCAATAAGATTGGTCAGGGCAGGCATATTGGAATGCAGTTGTATCATTAGGCATGTCATACCAAAATAAAAATGTCTTCTCAATTTTGAATACCATGCTAGTTGTGTCATCTCCTGTCAAAGATTTGTTCTATATTCCAAATCCCCAAATAGAATGTACATTATAGAGAGGGGGATACTTTTTTTTGGCAGGCTGAAAATGCAGTCTGAAAGAATTTGTATCTCCTATAACTTTTGCTAGGAAAGAAGAAACTTCATATTTGCCAAGGTTATTAAGCATGATCACAGTTTTATTTGTAATGTCATGTGCATTGGAGTACAAATGCCTTTTTTCCCAATTTGCCCAAATAAAACAAAATAAATTACTAAATGCTTTGCTGGATCGTGGTGACGTGGATCATGGTAGCCCTGATTGTTGCTGCGCCTGCCGCCGTGAATTACTACTGTTAATATTACTAACAGTAGTACAGTACTACCGACAGTTTTTTTTCCTGTTAAAGGCAGTTATTTCTCGCCACTGTCGTGTTGCAACACCTGCTCTTGGATGATGTTGGGGCTTTGAAAAATATTGACTTTGAATAGAATAAACTTTATTGTCCAGCCAAGGCAAGAAAATTGTCTTTGGTCTCACCGATAAAAATATACACACACCACAAATTCACAAGATAAAACATGTCACATTAACAAAACAAAACCCACCAATTGTACTACAGTTATTGCAGTCATTGAAAATCATTGAGCATGGTCTTGACCTGCTCTATATGAAAAGTGCCCTGAGATAACTTTTGTTATATGACACTATAAATAAAATTGAATAGAAGTTATATTGGTATAAATGTGTGTCTGCAGCTCCACTTACCGCTCTGGTCATCCAGTAGGTAGTACTGCTTCAGCAGCTGCCAGTGTACCAGCAGGCTCTTGGGGGTGCGAGATGGGTGGAAGAGACCGGGGTGTTTGCTCAGAAGCTCCTGGAAAACGTCCAGTTTGGGCTGACTAGTCTGTTCGATGACAAATGTAATACAAAACCGCCTGTGAATACAGCAGTCAAATGTGTACATCTAAAACGTATTCCATACAGGCAATGAGCTGGATAAATGGCATTTAATTCTCAACCATTACACTGGCAACTTAGATTGTTTGATGCGTTATGTTTATTTTCCAACAACAGTGAAATGTTCCTAAAAGTATCCGTTTCACTTACTGAACCAATCTTTGCCAGCAGCGCCTCCTCAGCCTGACTGAAGAGAGCTTTGCTTTGGATTGCTGCAATGGCTTCTGGGTGAAGCTGACGCATGGCCTGCCATGCCAGCCTAAACAGAGAGACAACAGAGAGAGTTTAATAACCTAAATGGATAACAGAAACTTGTAGGGGAAGGTAAAGCTGCTGCCGGGTAAGGGCCTGTGTCCACGCAGCATTTTTTTTCTGAGCGACAGCGTCTTTTTTCAATTGATCCCAATGAGGAGAGAGCGTATGTGGCCGCCCAGCGTCCTTTTTCAGAGCGCTCCACCTTTTTTTGTGCGGCCGCTCCAAGTTGAAAATCTCTGAACTTTTCAGAAAAGCGGTGTGTCGTCACCAGTGCTGCTTTTCAGGAAACTGTCACAACAAAGAGAGTAAAGCCTGTTTGTGGGAGCAGATCGGCCGGACACTGTTGCTGGCGAGTGTTTTTATCACCATGCGTGTCGTAAGCTTGTTGTTAGCTGTGTAATCAACCCTCTGTTTACATAGCATTAAGCTAGCTAGAACAGACGTGCAGCTGTCACTTTTTTGATGAGGCTCGAGGATGAAACGCTCCCCAGCGCCCGGCCAGCCCTTTTCTGCTAGAAAAAAAAGGCCATATGGACACAGGCCCTAAGTCTCTTCTTACTTTGAAATGACAGGATCGTAGAGGAGAGAGTACCACCTCTCTTTGATTTCCCGCAACGTGAATCGACAGCTGAACTTGACCCCCAAATGAACAGAGGTTAGGTCTGTGGTCTAGAGACAAATACAGACTCGTTAGATCATAAACTGACAAACTGAGTCACATTAATTCCTAAACATTATCCATCCTTTCGAGACGATGATTTTAACGTTTATACAACTCACCTGCAACACTGCATTTATAAGTAGCAGGTCATCAGTGGGTTTCCATCTCCCCAAGTCTTTAGTAATATGTAGAGGCTGCTTGCTTTTCTTGACTCTTTTAGTGATGGGCGCAGGGTTTACTACCATGGTGAGAGGCGGTGTGAGAGCGGTTCCTGATTTTGTCACCTGACAGAGTTGCATAAAAGGCATAACAAATATCCATCAAACTGCTGTAAGCTTATCACATTTGCTCCTTCAAGAATGTGTGGGTTCTAAGATCAAATGTACCTTTTTTTTCTCGCTAAATGAAGGTTCACTTCCTGAACAGCGGACAGGCTCTATGACAGGAGGGCCTTTGACTCTACTGGACGACTTCACGAGACTGCTCTCCACCAACTCATCGTCAAACTTCTTCCTCTTTATTGACCTGAGGACGTAAAAACATATACAGGATCCTTTAAACATTTGCAGATGCACCACAGAAAAACACTGTAAAATATTCAGCATTAAACAACACATCTATGCTTTTAATGCCGACAAAATAAATACATTGGTTATTCTCGTATACAGCTGGAATATGTGTGTAACTCAAACCTGGAGGAACTTCTGCGTTTGGGAACACCACTGCCAAACGCTTGTGTTGCTGTCCTTTTCACATCTTTTACTCCGAGTGACTCTTCGTCCTCCGACCGACTCTGAGCACCAGCTACTGCCATCGATGCACCAACCACAGGGTCACCTGCCTGCATCTGTTCAGTCACAACATGAAACACATCAGGAAATAATCCTGACATTTCTCAGGTCAGAGTAGCAGGACTAACAACACAGTGAGACAATGGTTCACTTCACATTATAAACCTTTCACTTGGTTCCGCAGAGTTGCAGTGTCCAAAGTGTCCACGGAGCATAGGCTTAGGCTCAGTGGTTCGCAAAGTGGGGTCCGGGGACCCCCAGAGGTCCTTGAGGGGGTTCTAGGGAGTCCCCAGCAAAAAGGGGACACAATGTAGGGCTGGGTGATATAGGGAAAATCAAATATCACAATATTTTTTACAGATACTGTGACAATATTGTAGGGTTGACTATTGGTGCTTTCACAAAAAAAATAGACAATAAGATTTTTTATTTAAAAAATACAAAATAATATAATGACTAAGCGGGTAAAGGCAAATAATAGAACAGCTAGAACAGTCTTGTAAGTTCAGAAAATTACATCACTTTACCATAATGCAGCCTTTAAAACCAGCAAAAGACAACACTCATGTCATGTTACGATATCCAAAACCTAAGACGTTAGTCTCATATCACAATATCAATATAATATCGATATATTGCCCAACCCTAACAGAATGTATGACTATTTTGGTCATGGGTTTCATACACTTTCTGTAATAAAACATCTAAAAGCAAAAGTCCTATCCAATCAGATGGGGGACCCTAATTTGTGTCAGTTTCAGGGGTCCTTGACGTAAAGAAGTTTGGGAACTTTAGCTTACTTCAGGTTGCACACAATTATTACAATGCATAAACAATGATCTCTTTTGTAAGAGCAGCTGGCTGTAAAGGTTGGGTTAATGAGATGAACAGGAAGTCGGTGGACTACAGGAGCTGAGGAGCATCTTACTTTGACAATTGGGCTCTAGTAAATGTCACTACTCGGTTAATAAATTAGGAATACATCGGTCTGCGTTCACCCGTTCGTAACAATTGATAGTAAACATCTTAACAACACTATGATAGCAGGATATTAACATCTGTAACGTTACATTAGCTCAACTGGAAACATAAAGTCAAAGTTATAACCAGACAGACGGATTACGCCTAAAATGGAAGTAATTTATCCACAAAGTTACTTTACAACTCTGTGTGAGACCCATTTCAACTAGCTATGTTTTTGTTTATGTGAGTCAGAGGAATTAACTGGCTAAACAACTTAGCGATGCCTTTGTTTACATGCAATGTTAGCCACAGTGCCTTTCCTTCTGCCTTCAATGTGTAATATTTAGTATGAAATTATTAGCTGTAGCGAGCAATATAGCTTCCCCAGACAGCATTGCACGACAGTCTGTTTGGTTAACCAACATCATTTGATCAAAATAACGGTCGTTTATATTGGCTAGCTAGCATTAGCTTAGCTAACACAACGTTCTTACGATAGCTAGCGTTAGCTAGTTAATTAGCGAGCTAATACAACTAAGGTTAGTTACGCTGTCTTGTGACTCACCTTTCCTCGCTATTTTCCTTCGTCGTGTCTGATCCGTTACCCGAAGTCTGTATAGTCTATTTATTCCTTTTATAAACACCTCGATAGATAGCTACATGGCTAAATTGCTACATGAATTGACGTATGCCTGTTAGCATTAGCTGCTCTGCTAGTCTGTTTTCTTCCTGTTGGCAGCTTTACGGCGCGTTACCACAGAGAAGGGCGGTTCAGCTGCAGCCCTGCACAAGTACACAACACGCCCATCGACGCCCTACTGTGCCTTGACGTATCCTGTGACTGGAAGAGTTTTCTGTGCTCCGGCCACATCTGAACTAGGTTTTTTTTTTTTTAAACTTTATTTATAACACTCGGAGTCAAACAACATATAAATTATCCATCATTTAAAGAGGTAAAAAAGGAAACAAAATGCCAGGGAGTTCAGTCATTACATAACAAATAAAAATACATTAGATAAAGGGATTATGCAATAAGCCTTTACATTCAATAAAAAAATAAAAATACATAGGAGAAAATAAATAAATAGCATTAGTCGCTAATTTTATATGTTTCAAATATTGTATGGGTCTTTGTTGCCTTTTTATTTTTTTTTAATCTTTATTATAGAGTTATAATAGAGGTTGATATCAATCAGTAATAATTTAAAGTTTGTCTTTTCGTTGGTCCATTTCATTTAATGTATGTGGGTTTTGGGGGGAGTCCT
>JAOVVB010232875.1:0-10302 GCA_028570985.1 Heterobranchus longifilis
TGTGTGCGCGTGTGTGTGTGTGCGTGTGCTTGCAGAGAGTGTCTTTATCTTGTATACATTAATGTATACTGTGGGGAATTAATATGAAGCGTTGTTTTCAAGGTATTTCATTGTCATGCTAACCCCAAGAACCCCAAGACAGTCACCTCTCCAGGTGTGTATGGTAATACATTATGTCTGGTGCACACTAGAGGATTTTCAAATCTTAACCCATTTTAAAAATGTGGGAGACCACAGACATAAGGACAGATTTAACCATTTTTTAATACTTTAATCGTAAGAACGCACATGCCAGATGACTGAGTCAAGATGCAGGACCACACACTTGGCATTTACACTAAACGATTCCAGAGTGGTGATTCCAGGGACTTTTTTTTGGCTTTTTGCCTTTTATTGATAGCACAGCTGAAGGTAGACAGGAAAGGGGTGAGAGAGGGGACGACGTGCAGCAAAGGGCTGCAAGCGGGAGTCGAACCTGTGGCCGCTGCAGTGAGGACTTTAGCCTCTGTATATGGGATGCACGCTCTACTGCTGAGCCACCAGCGCACCCCTAAAAGTGACTTTAGATAAAAACAAACATGGCGGCGGCCTGTCGTCGTCTTGCACTTGTGTGTGTGTGTGTTGCACCAAAAAAAGGGGGAAAAACAGTGGATGAAGTCATGGCTAAGAAGACGGATGGTGTATAAATTTTGCAGCACAAGCTGGAAAGAAAGTTTTAATGTTAGTCTCAAATGAGGCTAGTGGAAGCTACCGCTACAAGCTAACGTGTTGGTGATGCTTCCCGGTGTTGCGGTTTAAGGAGTAACCGTGTTAACTGGTGACTTTCAGCTGAATGTGTCCGTGGTTGCTTGTAGTAATTTATGTAAAAGGTTGGCGTAGACAATAAAACACAGATGAGTATGTTATGGTTCCCAAGGGTCCTTGAAATCCTTGAAAGTTTGTGAATTTGAGAGGAAAAATATCAAGGAAGGGTGAATCTGACCCACAATTGGCCCAATTATCCTCTAGTGTGGGGCCAGCATACATTAACTGCAATACACACACAGTCACTGCTACAGGTCAAAGGTCAATGAAATCGCCTGCTGCCTTGCTCTCAGCACCACTTACTCATTTAGCTTTTTCAAAGACGGTACATGTGATTGCAGCTGTATACTGCAAATCAGCACACATACACACATCAATACTGGCACGCACACACACACACACACACACACACACACACACACACACACACACTGAAAGTCATACAGTATACCTGGGTTAGGCTTATCTTTTAAAGGATGCCTTTGTTTTTTGTTGAAATGAAACACAAATCCATGCTGCACCTGAACAATAGCGCCATCAAAACCATGTATGATCTTAACAAACACTATACAAAACACAGGCTGCATTTAAATCCACACTACAGGTCTGAGGTCAGGAGTCAATACACAGGAAGCCAGATTTGGTTTGTATAACAATCGCACAAAGCTCACCGGAGCTCTGCTGATCATGTAAACCCTGTGTTTGAGAAGAGAGCACGGATGTTAGGGCTTTACTCTATATCAAATAGCACAACAGCTCTCAGTGGTTAACTGTAATACTATTTTTTCTTCTTTAAGTTTGTAACAATACACCGGACTATTGAATACAACATAAAAGGCTTTCTTATTAAGCCTGCAGGCTCTCAGGAGAAGTTACACTAGAAACTGGACTGAGTTTCTGTACTAACTCCTCCTGTACTTTCCATGTTAAGGCTGAAAGGAAAGTCAAACCTGCTGAGCTGCAGCCCAGGGCTCTCTGCCTCAAGCAGGAATGTTACTGTAACTGAATAGCAGAGATGCCACAGTGAGGACATTTTCCCACCGGTTAATACACTGATGTTACCGATTACACCAAACACACTTTCCATGTAAATGTGTTTTGACTAGCTTCTGGCATACACAGTAAACAAGACAGCCCTAACACCAAAGTTGGCTTGTTTTATGCAATTACAAAATTAATTTCTAATTCGGACTCAAAGCATGAAAACTGGGGCCGTATTACAGAAACTTCTTAATTTGCAGATCCTATCTTAACCGTTTGGTAACCATGGTAATTAGGATTAGGACCTGATTTAAAAAATAAAAAAAAGCCATTCCAGATGAACAGTTCCTAAATCAATGTTCCTATCCAACTTAAGATAAGAAAAGTGTATTACACAAACATCTTAACTTCCTGCAATCTTAAATAAACTTTAGGATAACTGTTAAGCTGTCCTAACTTTCACTTTACCACCACGGCTGCTCTTTTATTGCTTTTACGCAACCAGCAGAGCTGCCTTCGTCTTCGTATCACTTGTCAGTACTTAATTACTTTTTGATAGCATCAACGTTCTGTTGGATGCCGAGTACGGTGGAGACTGTGTGTGCTGTCTTAGCCCACTCTCTTTTATCTCGCTGTTAGCGTTGTTATACATTTCCCAAAAGGAACATATTTGGATTTCTCTACAGATGTTACTAACACCTCTAACTTAAATATCTTGAAGTTAAGTGCTTGTCGTTGGGTTTTTTTGCTACATTGTTTGTATGTACGGTTACAAAGTTGAGAGGGATGAGAAAAGCAGCGTCGGTTGATAGGCATCATAAAAGTTGATCAGCGATGTTGGATTGAGTATTTATGATTTCCTAACCTGAGATAAGATGCAGTAAGAGAAGGATTCTTAAAGTTAGTTAGATTTGTTTCTGTAATACCAAAGTGTGAAACATCCTATCTCAGACTCTTCCTATCTTAACTTAAGATAAGTTTCTGTAATCAGGGGTTAAAGCAACAAACGATTTGTGAGGCTGAAAGGTTGTTCAGGAGGAAATATGTACAATGTATTGAATTAAGTATTACATGAATTTAAAACTGCTATGTGCCTGAAATCAGGCACGGTGCCTGAGAACTTTAAGCCCTGTGTCATACTGGATTCTTTAAAACATTTCTTAAAGCTGTAAACGCAGCAGTTGGGAGAATTTCTACATGTTATTTCAGAGGAGCTTAATTCAGGCCCTTTCACAGAACTCAATTTGAAATCCATTTCTTGTGTGAACTCCACACAAGCTGTTTTATTCGCGAACCACGGTGACAGCCGTGATAAATAAAAGAAAGCACACTGCAGCCCGTTTCGTGTGGAACAACCGTCAGAAGAGAATGAGGGGATAATTTCTTGTTCTTTCTGAGACCTCTGGCCAGATGGCAGAATAGAGTTGTCAGGAGCTAATACAAAAGTAGAATTAAATAGATAAATCTCTCGTCTCTGCCATTACTGATAGTCTAAGATGCTCCGAGCTGTGCCGCAGAGGTCGATAATAGCTTGAACTGCTGCCGTGATACCTCTGTATGCTCCATAGTGATTGTTGTCCCTCAGAGAGCCACAGCTGTAGGTTTTCTGAGAACTCCTGTGATGTTTGTGAATGCATCATTTTGTCCATTTACCCTCCCTCTGGTCAACAAAGCCCTACCTATGTAGCACAATGCAATGCTTTCTTTCTCAGAGGCAATTAAAAAAAATCCGATTTCACAAATACCCAAAGCAAACACATTCTTTTCTCTCCCTCTGTGTCCATCCTTGTAGCTACAGCGCAGACATGTGTGGGTGGTTATTGTTGTTTGATGGAGCTAATTTGAATATGTGGCTGCTGTTCGTGCCTTTTGGATTTATTCTCCCAACAATAACAGAGGCATTTTTTTGTGTCTGAGCCAGAATGACTCCGAGCAATCATACTGACAGGCGACTGTTTTCATTTTATTTCACAGCAGATAATGCGCACTCAAGCTCTGACAATAACAAAACCTGTTTCTGCTGAATGCTTACTAATTATCTGCTCTACCTTCCCTTCTGTAATTCACATCTTTCTTTTGTGGCATTTGAGAGGTTGCAGAACTATTGTATACTGAAGGGTGTAACAGTATGTTATATTGGACTATCCCGATGTAATACATGTGAGAACTTCAGCAACTCAAGTGCATGTTTATTCAAACTGTTGAACAATATATTGACCTGGTTGTGACATTGTGAAGCACTGCTTCTCTTTTGTGTTAAACATCCTGCTGAGAAACGGCTCAGAATATGTACTGCAGAACCTGTTTCATGCCTCAGTCAGTCACATATTCTTTGAATTATAAAGTGAAATGTAACAGTAAATTAAAACGTGGAAATGTAAATGTATTGCATAATCATAACACTGCTGCAATATACTGACTCAAACTGCAAACTGTGAATTATTAGAGCCTTATTAATTATTACTATTAAAAGTAAACATCTTATGTAAACGTTGATTACAACTTCATTTATAATAGACACTCAATAGTTTCCTCTACAGTGAGCAGTAAATTGAGATTTCAAACATATACGTCAATCAACGGTAATTTTCACATCTGAAAAATGCAGTGCATTGCATTATGGGATTGTTAGCAGAAAGTAGTGCACTATATAGTGAATAGGGAGTGATTTCGGACACAGCCATTGCATGCACTGGCATGAACGCTCTGTATTATTATTGTTATTTGGAACAGATAAGCACAAGTGTGATTTTATGCTGTGTTGAGCAGAGATGGGAGTTTTGCTGCCGGCACCACATGGCTGCTTGTAACTGAAACTGTTTAGCTGTTGAGTCAGAATCGGCAGAATCTTTTAGGACAAGAACAAACTTTTCCAGAGACTTTTGTTGATGTTTCATCATTTATAACCATATTTATGTTTGATACAGCTATCTTCACCTTACAGTAACAAAAAAAACCCATCAGAGTAGAACAGATAAATCAACAATCCTTGAATTATTAATGAGGCAACAGACAAACACCCTGTGTTATATGTTAGCTAGTTCACATGTAGCATACATTACATGATCTTTTCTACAAAAAGTCTGTTTACAGGTCTTGGGGACCTGCAAGATATGTGAAAAAAGTTGGTCCATGTTGGTTGGGTCCAAAGACTAGAAATTTGAAAATGAAAAATAAAATCTGTGTTGAATTAGAAAGAAGGTTGAAGGTGAGTACAGCAGTCCAAGGCTACATTAGCCGCTACTAGAATAATAACACACCTGAATCTCCGACCTGGCAAAATACAAACGCAACAAGCAAACATGTGAGACACAAGGGAATCTTTCTGAAATGTGACCAAAGATGCTTCTATTGGCATCGATAGATATCAGCAGGCCATTATATTCCAGTTATTCAGTATTCAGTAGGCTTGCTGCAGTAGTCAGTGTCACTGGTGTTACACGATGTTAAGATGCTCATGTAATACACTTTTCTTATCTTAACTTAGGATAGGAACATTGACTTAGGAACTATTCATCTGGAACAGCTTTTTCCTTCAATCAGGTCCTAACCCTAATTACCATGGTTACCAAACGGTTAAGATAGGATCTGCAAATTAAGAAGTTTCTGTAATACGGCCCCAGTTTTCAAGCTTTGAGTCCTAATTAGAAATTCAGTTTGTAATTGCATAAAACAAGTCAACTTTGCTGTTACGGCTGTCTTGTTTACTGTGTATGCCAGAAGCTAGTCAAACACATTTATATGGAAAGTGTGTATAATTTGAACCACAAGCCCTTTAATTGATGATGTAATGTTTTTTCTTTACAGTCACGCTCTCTGATCTAACCCATGACTTCATTATCAGTATTCCAGCTATATGGGTGGATGGCACAGTGAGGCAATTTTCTGCAATATGGCTTTTATTTGCTGCTGAATTATTAAGAATACACTGTCAACCGCTCCCAATGCGACTGTCACACTGTCACACGGGAGCGAAGCGAAGACCGTAGAGTTCGAAACGACGGGGCAGCTCATGATGTCACCAGATCTGTCAGCTCTCACGGGCTGATTCACTCGAGCCTGCCCTGTAGTCGAAGCTGCATCGGTGAATGAATCATACTCTGAGCTTATTTCACACTTTCATTTCTCAGAAACTCTCCTGAAATATGGATGGATGACAGTATTTTCCACATCAGTGACCACAGTGTTCGGTGTCAGGGCAACTTGTAAAATCCGGGGTCAGAGGTTGAGCTGGTTATGATAAGACCGCAGAGAGGAGCGTAAAGGATTGCCATTCAAAAGGCGAGACGAGGGAGAAAAAGCGAGACCCCCAGATAAGGAGACGGCGCAACACACAGAGTAAAAGGATGACCTTTTTCAGAGCCGATGTCCAGAGAGGAGCGAAAGACTGAGCTGCTTCTCGGTGACCTTCAAGCTGTGCGTCTGTCGTTATCTCTTTCTCTGTCTGTGGTTTCACTGTCAGGTCGGTTCAGTCAGAGCAGGTCTGTTCCTTTGTTTGTCAGGTATGATGAATAAATACATGCGCTGTGGAAACCTTTCCATCAAACTCTCGTGGAGGCAAGGCTTCAGGGACCTGCAGCTATTTTTACTCTGAAATGACAACATCTCACTGCACGAGGAGTCTGTTTTCTTCCAATTTCAAAATTAAAATCAATTTTCCAATTTTTAACTGTTGGGTATTCTCTCAAACATTCTCTCCTGCCGGCGCCACTGAATATTTTAAATCGTCCAATATTTAAATCCATGTTTTCTAACTTGCAGTCTTTTTTACTGCCTCTGCGTTTCAGCGGCAGAACAGAAGTGACCGTTTCTGCGTGTTTAAGTATTATTCAGCAGCAACTTGAATATATCAGTGTCAGAGTTTTAACGAGGTAATTACAATGTGGATGTTGACGTGAACAAAGTTGGAAAGTGCAAGCTGTGGTAACATGACATGAACACATTAGTACAGTGTACTGTTCTGATTGGTTTTAAGTATCTAATCTATATTCCCATTTCCCAATCAGCCTTCAGTATCCATTTCCTTCCATCTAAAAAGAGGAAGGCAAACCACCGTGTTACAGTTCCGAATGCAGTCGGTGTTAACTAGAGTCTCGCCCTCCTGACCTCCGGGGTCACCGAGGAGTGGCTGTGCGTGCAACAGCTATTTATCAGTCTCCCCTCTCACCCCTGTTGCTATGCAATCACAGGCCGTTTCCATCCTCCACACCGGGACTCTTTGTTTATCAGGAAATGTAATTCATTTCAGGAGGCAGCCGGTGGTGTACGCTGCGTGGGGGAGAGGCAGCTTATTGGGCCTGATGGATGGGGGGGGGGGCACACAGACGCTGATGGGGGGGCAGTCTTGGTATAAACATGAAGGAACAGATGAACCTCTCACATTGACATGCTGTCTGTGATTATTTGTTGTTCCAATTTTGAAGTTTAGCTGTGTGAGATTTTGGTGACAACGTTCTAAACTTAATTTTTTTTTTTTTAATATCGTTCGAATTTATGAAACTGCCCAAGAGGAACGTGAAATCGATATGAGTCTACAGAAATACATATTACAGAATTGTTCAGCACTGCTGCTCAGCCCTCACACCGTGTTTCCAAGAGAGCATCCACTTAACTCACTTTTTGTTCACTTTCAGAGAAATGTTTTGATGAATGAGCTCCGTGCACAAAAACTGAAATAATAGGATTCCATGAAGGAGACACGGTACACTTGGTAGCACATAATGAATCCTGTCTATTCTAGTCCTGGCTTGTCTAGCATCTTCTCTATTAGGCTAGTTAGCGATCAATAAAAAACACTGATTCTTAGTTTCTAAATTAGTTTAATAAGTTTTTAGTGTACAATCAATCAATCTTATTTAAAGTGCAGAATCACCATGCAGCACAGTCGCAATACACTTTACAGTTAAAATAAATACATAGGACAAAGCATACAGCAAGCAAAAAATAAATACAAATAAAACAACCACATTAAAAACATCGATGTTAAACATGATATGGTGAATGAAAACAGTCTTTTGAAGGTTAACTCTTAATAGCCTAATATCTAAAGAAAATATCCTTTAGCCTTTATTTAGCCATGACTATTTAATGTTATAGAGAAATACTTCAGATGTGAAACTGTTTTCAGGGGCTTTACATTATATTTGTGTGACTTTGTAGCCCGATATGTCACTGTGGAAATTGTCTCCCATTTGTCCTCCGTCTTTATTGCAGCATAATGCGCCCTGCACTTATAACCTGGGACTATTTTTTAACAAATAGTCTCAAGTTGTAAGGAGCCCTGTGAACTAAAATTAGGAACTAATAATCCCTTTTGCACTTTGCTGCTATGTTTCCACGGGTTCCTGGAAACGTTCCTGCAATAGAAAAAGGGCAACAGGCTGTAGGCTATACTCAAAGGTCAGAACATGGAAGAACAACACTTTATCACAATATGCTGCACACCACACCCACACATATATAACAGCTTTATTCATAAAGTTGTCATTGCAATCACACCTACATATCTCTGTGCTGTTGTCCTTATTTTAATGATGCAGCATAGTGTTTCACAGTGAATACGATGGTTTGTGTTTAGTTATCTAGATACATAATCCACATAGCTAATTACAGTATTCAGGCAGCCGCACTGTATGTAATGAACTCCATTGTAATTTCTATTGAATCTTTGACCTCTCCAACACTACATCCACACAGGGCTGCACGATATAAGGAAAATATGTAATTGCGATTATTTTGACTGATATTGCAATTGCAATATGATTCACAATATTGGAGGGAATGATGATTTGCATCATTATTTTCATTTTCATTGAAAAATATATTAAAATGATCAAGGTGGGATTTTTGGGAGGATCTGTACCAAGCAAAGTTTTTTTTCTTAATACAACTTGTAGGCCGGGACATCTCGATACTTCATTCAGAGTGGTATTTTGCCTTTAACAAATATTGCACCTCCTGCGATTTGGATATTGCATGAGTCCATATTGCAATTTTGATAAAATTTCGATTAATTGTGCAGCCCTAATCCACACTAATACGTTTTCATTTTAAAACACATAACTTTTACTACGTCTACGCCTAGCGTCCACACTTCTCTTGCATTTCCGAGCCCCTATAACGGAAACATTTGGAAACGCTGCTGACCCCCTTTTAGTTTGAAAACTCCCAGAGGGATATTTGTTTCCACAGTCATAACACATGGTAACATACATATGAACACAGCAACATGCATATAAACAGAAACTGTGTCAGAGTGTTCAGGGCTGCTATTGCAGAGGGGAAAAACTGAAATGCACTTTGAGAGTCCTGAATCTCCGGCCAGATGGAAGTGAAGTGTTGATTGAGGGGGTGATCAGTGTCGTTTGATATTGTGAGTGCTCGGCGTGTGATGGCTCTGAGGTTCATGTCTGAGAGGTTGGGTGTGGGAAGGCAGATGATTTTTGAGGCAGCGCGTGTGATGCTGTAAGCTTCCTGATTGGCTCTTCTCATCAGTCACTGTCAGTCTTATCAGTTAGCTAGGCCTGGTTGCACTTTTGTGATTTCCTTCATGTGGGTGCTCCTTTCCCAGTAGAATTATCCATCGCTGGAGGATAATAATGGATATTTCTACCGGTACTGCTCTAAAATGTTGCTGTATTTGCTTTGCAACAACTTCCAATCTATGTTTTCTGCTGCTTTTACTCATGTGTTACTTTCAGTAGCAGTTCCACCTCATCGTCGGTCCAAACAAAGAAATCTCTGGTCTTACTTTTCACTAACTTTTCACTGACTTTACCAACCTTTGATCTAATCATTAAACCTAAGCAAAGTTGTTTTCATTGCCTTGACTTAATTGCTAAACTATAAATCTGTCCTCTCCTTTTTCTCTCATTTGTGGTGTCTATTTGTGTGTGAAATATGATATTTTGGAGAGGTGCTGCAGTGTTTTTGGCATTTCAAACCAAACCCACACTGCTCAAGAGGACTGCTAAAGAGGACAGATTGATGTTGCCTTTCAAGTTGAGGTAATTACATTTTTCAACAAACACACCATCTTCTCGCTAAGCATAAGCGATGGAGGAAGTCACTGATGTGTCTGTTGATTGGGTTCAAATCAAACAGTCTTTCATGATGCTGTGTTTGGGTTCGCTGCTTGTCTCTGTGCATTCAATCGTGCGCCTCATTGACTTGAGCAAAGCTAATAAAGTGACATTCTGTATGAATGCTTACTTTGAAGACTCCGCTATCTTCTTATTATAACTGCTTCTCTCTCTCTCTCTCTGTCTCTCTCTCTCTGTCTCTGTCTCTCTCTCTCTCCCTCTCTCTCTCTTTCTCTCTGTCTCTGTCTCTCTGTCTCTGTCTCTGTCTCTCTCTCTCTCTCTCCATCTCTCTCTCCCTCTCTCTGTCTCTCTCTCTCTTTCTCTCTCTCTCTCTCCCTCTCTCTGTCTCTCTCTGTCTCTCTCTCTCTCTCCCTCTCTCTGTCTCTCTGTCTCTCTCTCTCCCTCTCTCTCTCTCTCTCTCTCTCTCTCTCTCTCT
>JAOVVB010232876.1:0-10301 GCA_028570985.1 Heterobranchus longifilis
CAATTTGTCTCGTTTTCAATACCAGCAAGTTTCCCCTACTAGCTGACAGAATGTCTCGGGGCACTGTTTGAAAAACCTCTAATGAAAACAATTCCTTCTAACAACCAGTGGGTTCTGGATATCTCAGCCTTGAAAAATGCAGAAAACGTAATCCCTCCACTGCTATCGCTGTAAGTGGGTGAAGGAGCCAGAGAGCAAGCGGACATAAATTCTATTGTAGTCGTCCGAATGTGTAATGTTGTCAAAGGGGGAATAAGGTTGACAGGCCCCTGGGGCTAGTCTGGGGAGCCAGCTATTCACACAAGCACAATCACGACCTTTCTAAATATGAATTTCGTACGGCCTGTGCGGTCTTGGCTTTTGTTGCGGACACAATGTGACACGCATGGGCTGCTCGGCAACATACAAAAAGAAGGAAAAGGCCCGGGGTATCTGAGTGTGGGACAGTGTTCCTGGCTTTCTTAAAAGCCCTCGTTTTCTTTCTGTGGCCTGACCTGATGAGTTCACCATGAAAAACAAAGCAGCGCATAGTGAAGATTTGGGTTTAACTGACGATGTGTTATTTGTACTGAGGCAGCTGATAGCTGTTATTACTGAATGTACTAATATTCAATATGATTGAATTTCTTGTGGCAAAAAAAGTACAAGTCTTTATTGTCTCAGACTGAAGAAATCTATGAAAAGGCATCATGGGTCGCTAAAGTTTTCCAATAACCCCGGGAAATTAAATCATGTAGAAACAAATGCTGTGTCTCAATTTGGATACTTCTGTTGTCATGTAGTACACTGTGTACAGGGTGGTGTTGTCTCAAATCGCACACAGCTGTTATTATGCGCTTATTGGAATTGACGATCGCAACATTTCACCGCCTCTTCTTCCTTTTTAATGGTGATTTGCAACCAGGCAGAGCATTACCGCCACCTATTGTCGCCCGCCAAAACGTCTGCTGGCTTGTTTTCTCACTATGCGATTACAGAACAGTGGGACTTAGTGAAACAAGACTAGGTGTAAACCTAGTATGTGGCTGGACCGTGGCCGTTGTGTGTCCAAATTGTTACAGGGATAGTCAGCTGTGGTGTTTCCTGGATATTAAATCTCCAGTGGTCCCAGTGATATTTTTGTTGTTGTGTACTGAACTGTCCGCTGAATCATTTTGAAAGAGCAACAGCCAATGCATAAGCTACAACTCCAGCGACGTCATCACTCACTTGACCAACGGTTGAACTTTATCACTCACTCAGCCACGGACAGACTTTCCCATTCATAGGGTTGGTCCCCAGCGTTGCTGTGGTCCAGCCAAAAAAAACCAACATGTGTAACTTACATGACTTACTACGTAGCAAAGATGGCGACCATTTAGGGTGAGTAGCGTAGTGTTCCACACTCAACTTTTTTATGTTATTTACATTTGTTTTGTTTTGTTTTTGTATTTCAATTTATATAAAAACAAGTCATGCTTTTGATTGTAAACTTTGTGCTTTAATTTCAATAAAAAAAACGTTTTGATGTTATGAGTGCAGAAGTACGCAAATTGAGACACAGCATGCAAGAGTCTACATGCTAGCAGCTCTGTGAGACTATACTGAAGCACAGGGATGGTTTGAGCTAAATGCTAATGTCAGCGTGCTAACACAATAACACATCATCACATCAAATTTTCAATTTGTGCATAAAAAAACCTGAGTGGAAATGCCGTAAATTTGAAAAACTCCTGAAATATATATATATTTTTTTACACTTGGCTGAGGTGGAAATGTTGGTGTATTGATAAAAGCAAAATGTGACAAAGTGCAATGGAAGTATTCCCCCCCATCACATAACGGTAGTGGATGGAAACAATCATTTGGATTTTCTTTTGCCAATTTTCTTGAAATTTTCTTGAAATTTGCTTGAAATGTGCGATACATTTGGATGGAAACCCAACTACTGTCGGCTAAGCCGTGCTGAGGCTGTGTGCACTCACGGTTCTACTAAGTGCTTTAATAAATTCATCCTTTAAACTGCGTGTCTAACAGTTAAAAGAACCATCTGGGAGGGGAAAACTTTGGACCTATGAAAGCCAAACCCATCCCGACATCCCCGGGGCTGAAGATTCACTCTGTGATCCAAAAAAATCCTGGCTCTCATCAGCGAGGTAGAGTGTGGCGCTGCACCCTTTGTGGCTTGGCAGAGATACACTCAGCACTTTGTGCCCATACTCTTCCTCCTGGTGCTGAATCTCAGCGACACAGAAGCTCTGCAAACGTCCACCGAGAGATGACAGAGAGACAGATCGCCAGGCGGAGAGGAGACCGGTGGCGTGATGCTCTGGGTGGGATACGAACGAGCGGACGTACTGTCATTGTGTATCAGCAGGTGTGGTGAGACTTCTCCCACCTGAGGCAACAAAACGGTGGATTCACTGAGTGACCCTTTGATTTACCTCACACAGACAGATACACATGGCTCATATTAGTGCTTCTACCTCACAAGTCATAATCGGGCTGAGATTCGAATCATCAGTCGCAGATTATTCAAATCGAGCTGTCGTTTTTTTGTTTTTCCGTCAGTGTGTACAAAGGGCTGTAGAGTGGTAAAGGAGTGGTAGAAAACACATTTCATTTCCAATTGTTTACAATAAAAGTGCCCCGTTATTTAAAAGCTTTTATTGTGAAGCAACAAAATCAGGAAATGTCCGCTCTTCCTCAGCACACTTAACACTAAAGATTCACTTCGACGCTACAAAAGTACAGAGAACTGAACACACAAGACTTTTAAAAATGACTTTTTCTCTGCTGACATGAGTACAGTCGCTGCTCGCAACATGCTGTGGAGGGGGCGGAGCTACATGCAGCTGTAGACCTGCGTCTCATCACAGTGTGAGTCTGAATTTACAGCCAGTGTTGTATGTTCCAGTATTTAGAATATCTAGCTTTTTATTTTTTTATTTCCTATATTGAAGCACCCCCAAAAACAATTGAGATGGACATAATTTTAATTAGGAGTGATTTACCAAACCCAATTACGTGTGTTTGACCCACGGGTACTACTATGTTTCCACCTGGCGCCGCTGCGCTGCATTCCGGCTGCAGCCCGGTTTTGTTCTGTCCTCCGCAGGGTTTCATACTGCACCGGCAGCACCGTATCAGTACCATCAGCCCAATGGCGTTGAGGAGGCACCGGGGGGGACAATCATGGATGGTCGTGCATGTAGTTACAGAACGTTTGTCCAACGCAACGCACCAGGCTCACAAAACTCAGACCAAACTGACAAACTAGGCAGTGCTGATCAATGTTGAATGCTGATCATGTTTTCAGAAACACATTTTAGTGTACTGTTTATGTGTAATCTGAGAAAGTTTGTGACCAGGCTGCCATTTTCTTTTCCTGCATCAAAACAGACTCAGCACTGCCCCAACTTACATGTGTCCAGAGGCATTTTGGACTGTGCCGTTGAAAAGGCCCATAGACTGTAAATAAAGATGGACGACGCATCTCCACTTCCTCCCACTGTACAAACGTGAAGCCAAAATATCCCAGATATGAGCGCTGCCATCTTGTAATTTTGCAACCAGAGTCTGCGCAGCAGCGCCCGACCAGCATCAAAGTCCTGCCTGCACACCCGCCCGACCAATCACGAGTCAGTAAGAGTTGTCAATTATAATGATTCACCCTGTTTTCATAGCATCAAATAACTAATTAAAACCAAACTTGATAAGAATGACCTAAAATGACAGAAACCATCTTTTGGAAAAATGTATTGAATGCTTTCGTGCTTTGAGTTTTTAATTTGGCTCATGTCCCATCCACTAACATGGAGGAGGCGGGACTTATGACCTATACTGCAGCCATCCACCAGGGGGCGATCCAGATGTTTTGGCTTCATTTCTGCAGAGCTGTCCATCTTTATATACAGTCTATGATAACACCCCTTGGAAATCGAAAATGAACTGAGAGGTTCCAGACTAACACGTATTTGCAAATTAGTGTGGTGATGCCAAGGACCTGAAACCCATTCCCATTTTTCATAAATGGAATGCGGCTTGTGCCGTATCTTCATGCAAGAATGGGGATACTCTTATTAACATTTTGGTTGATATTTTTTCACATGCTCTCATTCAACATTCATGAATTTCCCATTTATTTTATTTTATTTATTTTCCTAAATCAATTTTTTTATGTCCAATCCAGGGAATGTCAATCAAACTGGCGATTGGTTGTTTTGATGAGATATCTCAAAAATATTAAAATTTTCATAAATCATGTTTTTCTAAATTGCACTCCAGGGAATATCAGTCAAACAGGTGTTGGTTTATTCCTTTTAAGAATGGCTTTTATCTGTTTTTGCAAGTGAACTCTTGGTGAACTCTTGTTGAACTCCTGTTTGCCTGATCTCGGTCTAGCACTGAAACGTTGCAAATAAATATCTCTTTTCTGCAAGATAGACAGTGTGCAGGATTGTCTTTACTCTTGCCATGTTTTTATGTCCATGGCCATGTCTGTTCACACTGGTATAGGCTAAAAAAAAGACAGTTAATTTTGTCCAGCCCCCACAGTGTCTACTAAATTCTTGCCCTAGGACAAATAGTTGATGCCCCCTGATCTACACAGTCACAAAGTGGAGGTTTCCATTCATTTTCATTCGTGAAGTGAAGTCCTCCATTATTTTTTTTCCCGGGAGCCAGAGAGAGAGAAAGAGTGATACAGTGCGGTACATTGCAGTGTGAGAACATCAAATGATTGGAAAAAAGGCAGACAGAAATTGCATTAGGGAATGTTTGTGAGGTTTTGCCAGATGTCTGCCAGTAAAGCAGAACGATTCAGCGTTGGTGTACAACACTGTTGACCATGCTCTGGGGAGAAAGAGAGAAAAACAAGCCATGCACTTCAAAGACTGAAGGATGAAAATTCAAGCTAAATCATCTTAGTTTCTCAAGCTCAAACAAAGCACATCACCCTGAAGCAAACGGGAATGAAAGAGAAATGAATTCTGTTGCAATATTGTTCCAAGGAAAACGAAAGGTTACTGATCTGACTCTTCTCACTGTGCACCTCACTTTTGCTTGCTGCTGAGCAAAAACTGTGTGAATGTGAGTGCACGAAACGGCAAAGAGACAGGATGAGAACAGAAAACACCAAATCAATATTCATCAAGGGTTCCGAAAGCATCATCAGGTGGTTGTCAGAGCTGAAGCAGCAACAACTCAATTGTCTGTCCTCAGAAAGAGACTCACACAGAGACACAAGAGAGGAAGAGAGAGAGAGAGATAGGAAAGCTTTCTGAGCAGAGAACCCTGCGGCAAAATCAAGCCCGAAGACTCTGAACACTCGCTGACTGATGCGCTTGAAAAACACTCACAGCACTGGTGAACCGAAGCGTTCTTTGCAGTGCGGAGGGGTCAGAGGTAGAGACGCCTGAACGCGTCGCAGACATTTCCACTGCAGTTGTCTGAATTGTTGCAGTCTTTTGTTCCAGGAACACACTCTAGGGGGATGACAAAGCCAATTCTGCTCCAGCCACAGGTCCCGGACACAAGCCCGCTCTCTGGATGCAATCCAGGGAACTTTGGGTGACCAGGAAAAGAACTAAACGGAGAGATTGCCAGAACAAAACGCCCGAGAGTTTGATGACAAAGTATGAGGGACCAGATTTGGGTGAGCTGAAAAGCTTATCAACCTTCATTTACCCAGCGAAGGGCTAGCTTAGCATTATCCTCTGTTCCGAGCTGTTTTTAAAGTTTGGATGTCCTTTTAATGTTTGTGTGGGTTTTCTCCGGCTGCTCTGACCACCAACAAGTCCTCCAAACCATACAACCACATAAGTTGTTTGTTCCTACCCTCTAATACGACTCATACGAGCGGTTCCTAAATTAGCGCCCCTAGCGGTGACAGGAAATATGACACATAGGAGTATTTTCTGTCCTCATAATGGCCAAACCATGGAATTACAACTACGGGGTCTGTCACGTGATGCCATGGAGCCCAAAAATACTTTTTTTCACAAAGAAATACATGTTCTGTAAATCTGTGGACACTTTTTTTTTTTTTGAGCGTCACAACCTCCACAACTCGTTTCACGATCAGAATTTGATCCATTTGGTCCGATAACATTTGGAAAGTTTAGAAGAGCTGCATGATTAAGTCATTTCATCCCCATCCAAGTTTGCGAGAGTAGTAAGCTTGGTCGGTGGAAGTCTGCAGTGCACCTGCTCTATGGGCCCCATAATGCAGAAGCAGTACCGATCATCCAGGTAATTTTTTGGAGGTGGCAGGTTAACTTTTTTGGCTTCATGCACCACTGAGCAGCTCATCATATAGTATCAGTCTTTAGATGTTTTATGTGGCATTTTCTTTTGCGGGGAATTAATTAATTTGAGATGCAGCTCAGCACTGTGTGTCAAGGTTTTGTAGTCTGTAATAAACACTGGTTTTTGGTTAGGTGTTAGAGTGTAGCCTATGACTGCTTAGAACATTATGATTGAAATATATGATGACCATGCTGATGTTCTATTATGTCTCATAAGTTGCAGCAATTTTGGGGTAGATTTGGTGCACAATTTAACAATTTTTGACCATTCGAGAATTGATAAAAAATTTGGAGATTTCTGTAAGAAATGTAGCCACGGGTGTGCCAGGGTGTGCCTGTGCCACCCAAAGAGACAGCTGGCACACCCACAAATCTGATAAGTGATTGAAGTCAAAATATGACCCCAATGTTATTGGGTAGCTGGTTATGGTAAAAAGTTATCTTCTCTGCACAAAAGTTATGATTATAAAGGAGGCTGCACTGCTAATTGAGTGTACAGTGTACACCATGCCAGCCATGTTTCTTTGTTTACATCTGGCTTTGTGCATCTGGAACGCTTCGGTCGGAAGTTGGAAATTTCAACTGGGAAATTCCGACCTCCGACTTTGACTGGAACGCTGCATTAGAATTGATGCATTCATGACCGACAAATCACTACTAGTCTGGTGGGCTTACCAAACAGTGCGGGGATAAAGCCTTACTTCCTGTCTGTGCAGGAAGTCCATGTCCATGTTCCCATTCTCAAAGTCTCTTCGCTACGGGAAACAAACAACAACCTCCGAGTTATCAACCTACACGCTAGTCTTGCGTAGCCAGACCTATCTCCACAGTGCAGGTCTGGATTGAATGTCTTTGACTCTGGCATAGTGGAAACAATGTCTGGCCTGTTTAAATTTCTTTAAACCAATCACAATCGTCTTGGGCGGCGCTACGCCCCGACTGCAGTGAAGGGACTTTGAGAACCACACGGAAAGGAAGGAGGGACTTCCTGCCGGGACAAAGATATTCAATAGTTATAGGACGGGGTCTCCTCCTGGTGGAAGTATACAAGCTTTATGCTGACACTGCTTATGTACCCAGCCAGATGAGGTGGAATGCATTGGCCAAAATGCAATCTTGGCTATCATCTGGTGACGTTTTAGCTTTTTATTAGCTTTTTAAAAAAAAATTTTCATAGACGAAAAAATCCGGTCGTAGACGTCGTCTCTCCAACTCCATTCTCGTGTCTCAAGTTGCTAATCGGACTGTAAACAATGACTGGTGCACAGAAGACGTCTTGGCCCGGGTATCCATTATCTGTTATCTGGAGGATTCCCTGACAGATGTCCGGGCTAAGCCCCGAATGTCCTCAAATCCTAGAAAGCGAGGTTAACAGAGGTGAGTTAAGGTGAGTTAACAAAAATACTTATTTCCAAACCTCATGCCACAAAACAGAGCTTATTTTATTGACATGCATCTCTATCTGAACATAACGTTACCAAATGAAACCTCGCTATAACTAGCTATAATAAAAAATACTATATCTAGCTTCATTCATTGTAATGACTTTGCAGTTTACTCTTAGCATTGCTGCAACTTTCATGTGATTCCACAGACACATAAGAGAATGACTGACAAGGTGAGCATAATCATTGCCAAGGTTGGGTGATTCCGCCAGGCTATATCTGATAAATTAAATGAGATGGAGAAATGATGGGGCACAAGCCCAGCAATGCAGCAAAGAACCGCTCTCTCTATTAGTCTTTCTCTCTCTCTGCCTGTCTGTCTCTTTTTTTTGGAGCCCGGTCTCATCACCATCGTGACAGGTGAGCAGAAGGAAAAGCAGGAGGTATAATATTTGTTGTGCTCGCTCCTTTTAGGAAACATATGAGCTCCCAGTCTGGAGGGAAAGGGATTTTAGTTTCCTCCCACTCTTTTGTAGTCCTGTTTACTTTACTTTCTCTATTTCTTCTTCACTGACTGAAACACAAGCATGTAAGCCCCCCTTGTCACACACACACACACTTTCCTTCATCTGTGAACAATGTTTGCCACGTATGATTTACTGGAGAGACCACTGACACATTTTCCAAAACGAACAGCTCACTGCAATTTGGGCATTTTGTGCTTCAATTAAACTCGAGTGAGAGTTAAAAATAGCACGACGATATGTAAATGAGTCTAGTCATTGTATTGTCTGCGCTCCAGGTGACTCAGCATTGCAGGTGCTAATTTATATGCCACCAAAGTTTTTCCACCAACATCTTATTCCGATTCTTCCTTGAGTAAATGCACATGGATTACATGCTGATTAGGCGTCTCTCTACCCATCTGAAAACATCTAATTCATCAGTGACCAATTACTGGTGACCTTTAGTGACCTCTGAACTCGACATCACAGCGATCTCTACCTCATGCAGTGAAGTGAAGGCTTTAGGAGATTGTTTGGATGTCTCACAAACCTCTGTCCCTGTGCTGCTTCAGAGAGTACAGTGAGTCATTACAAATGAAAAATGACTTTCTGTTATACACATTTTAGCTTATTGTAATTGTGTTGGGTCAGTGTGGAGAATCAGATGTATGATGAATGAGGCTGTTTTTGCTCTTTATGGCTTCTGCCATAGAGGAACAAATTGTGATAAACTTGTTTTGCCTCACTGAAAACAGTCTAACAGTCTGGCAAAACTACAGAAAAAGTAGTGCAGAAATATGTTGCAAAATGCAATAAGAAAGGAAATCCTTACTGTATGTGCTTTACCTCAGGGTCTTAAGGCCTGTGGAGGGCAGGTCATGCATATGAGGGATGTCTTGGCTATTTAATGTATTAATTTAATTAATTATCATCATCTATTACCTATAACTAATGTAGCTGGTGATGATGAATTATGCTTTAGATTATAGTGGTACTTTATATTGTATCAGAAGGAGAAATGATGAATGGCTTAAACTTATTAAATATAAAAAGTAGCCTCTAACTAAAGACCAGCAGTATACCTCAACACATATCTGACTGTAGTGGGTTTGTGCACCTGAACAAATGGTTCAAACAGCAGCACACACAGAGACAAGCAGTACCTCCAGCATTGTTTTTATGATGCTGGTCACGAGCCAATACTGAGCTCGGTCAGCACAGTACATCTAAGTATGGATGGGAATCCCAGAGGGGAGAAAATACCACAACTCAAGGGTAAACAGCTGCTCAATACAGGAACACATAAGAGTTTCTTACACAATTAAAACAATATCAGTGTTTTTATTCATTAAAAACATATATATTTTGCTGTAAACCACTATGATACAGTACATGACTCCAGGATAAATTGTGGGTTAGAAGGGATTAAAGAAAAAGTCAGATGAGTGACTATTGTGTAAACATCATTTTCTGTCACCTCTCAGTTTGCTCAACTGGAAATAGGAAATTAGGAATCAAACCATTATTATCCGAAGAAGCACTGTGAATGTCCGATCCAACCTGATGGTTAGTTAAGGTATAAAGATGAAAAATGATTGAGGATAATCATTTTTACCAGGCTGAGGCTGGTTTTGTTTTCACCTTGTGTGTGCGTGTGTGTGTGTGTGTGTGTGTGTGTGTCATCATGAAAAAATGTGGTACTGGAGACACCTATTGTAGCAGGCACTAACACAGAGGCTATTTTATGTCTCTCTCTGTCTGTCTCTAGACAGATTTTGTCACCACATGTCACGAAACTTTACGGGTGTGTAGTTGAGATCAAAATGAGGGCCGAGTTCGAAGATAGGTGTGGTCTGAGCGAGGGCACTAGAAGTTGGGGGTAGGAAGTAGGGAAGGGGCCATTGCCCCCCACTTTACGCCCCTGGCCCAATTTGGCATCGCATCTGGTGTGATCCAATCACAAGAGGGTCTCTAGGTTTTATTATGGTAAAAGATGGTTTGGGTTTGGTGTATGGTTTGGATATAAACCTTGGAGGGATGTTTGACTCTGCTCACCAGCAATTGGAGGGGGGGTGAGGGGGGGAGGCCACCACCCTTGTTAGCAAAATGACCAAAATGCAGCC
>JAOVVB010232877.1:0-10301 GCA_028570985.1 Heterobranchus longifilis
AACGATAGATAGATAGAATGATAGAATGATAGATAGATAGATAGATAGAACGATAGATAGATAGAACGATAGAATGATAGAATGATAGATAGATAGATAGATAGATAGATAGATAGAACGATAGAACAATAGATAGAACGATAGATAGATAGATAGAATGATAGAACGATATATAGAACGATAGAACGATAGATAGAATGATAGATAGAACGACAGAACGATATAAGGATAGATAGATAGAACGATAGATGGATAGAAAGAAAGAAAGAAAGAAAGAAAGAAAGAAAGAAAGAAAGAAAGAAAGAAAGAAAGAAAGAAAAGAAAGAACAGAAAGAATCTGGAGGGACTGCAGCTGATGAGATTAGATGAAACTGAAGGTTTGATTTGAATAATTACTCGCCTGTTGTCTGAGTCTCTGATTGTTTTCTCTGAGCGTCCTGGGAGCACAGATGGATTTCAGGAATCTGCTCACTCCACAGGAATTGATGTTCACCGCCGGCTGTCACTGTTAAACAAACAAACAGTAAATAATCCATTTAGCTAAATAAAACCTCAAGTATTCAATAGGCCTTTTGTTTAACACTTGCATTATCGTAATGTAAGAGAAGCTTTTAATGAGGAGTTCCCCTCTGGTAATTGTTGATCTGGTAAAATATTCAGTTTAATTACAGCTAATTTATTTCTGATATGAGAGCTTGAATTGCTGGTTTCATGATCATTTAATTTTTATTCCTCGAAAGTCATATTAAGTTCAGTGAGAACTATGAAATAATTTATCAAAAATAAACAAGACCAAAAGTCTAAATCTATGATGATTACACCCCACAGCATTAAAATGTTGAACAGAATAAACAATAAACTAATAATTTAATTCAATTTTCAGATCCTACTGGAGTTAAAAATGTAAAGGGTTCATCCTGCGGGGAGCATGAACACACTCAATCTGCTCATTAGCTTTGATATTGATTGTGTAGAAATGTTGTCGATGACCGAAAGTCAACGTTTAACTTTACGTATAAAACGCGACACGTTTTACATCACGTGCACAACAACATCATGTGCTTATGCACTGAAAAAAATAAAATATTGGATGAACTTTAAAAAATTGAAGTAACTGATCACACAAACTATTTGTTATTGACTCAATGTAATATATTTAAATCAGTTAAACCTGTATTTTTTAACTCCACGCAAACTATTTTCTGAATGTTGAGCCAACCTAATTATTTCAAGTTGTACTAATTTTCTTTTATTTTTTAAGTTACATAAATAAATGAATATTACATTCAGTTTAACCTAAAATGTTTAACTTCATTCAACCATTTTTTTGAAGGTTGGATTATTTTAGATTGTCTCAATTGAAAAATGTTAATTTGATGTCCCGCTGCCAGTTTATATTGTATCAAAATGAAAAAAAAAAAGGTTAAATCATAAATATACATTAGAAAGTTTACTTTAAATAAAGAAACTAATACATTTCAGAAAAAACAGCATTGTTATACCTTTTTCAGTGCATATAAGTGGGCAAGACATTAGGAAAGTTAGCACATTAATTGTATAATTGATTGCCCATTTAAACCTTCCAGTCACCGTTAACAGAATATTTCCAGAAGAAATACAGATGATAGTTTATTTTGGGGAAGAAATGTGTCTCATGTTGTGTATAGTCAGTGTGGTGTGTTATGCAGAGAAGGTGAAACACTTGTTATGTGAGTTATGAGCCGACACATGACCGATGATGATGATGTCTGTTAGAGGAGCTGCTCTCTGCCTCTGTACATCAGCCGTACTTTAAAGGCAGCCCCTGTTAAGACTACGATTTCTCTTCTTGCTGCTTTTGATGGGAAGCTTTCGAAAAGGAGATTATGTCAGAAAAAAAACAAATCTGCAGAATATTTATCCCTGACATTGCTTTAATTGAATGTTTTCCTCTTACAACTAGAATCTCAAGATTCAAGATGTTTGTCACTCCGATTATACAATCGAATATATACAAATATATACAAGTACAATCGTGTGAAATACTTTGCTGGGAGGCTCCAGTAAAGAAAGAAAACATATATAAAATGTATTAACAAAATATAAGTGGCTATAAAAATTTTAAGAAAACAGTAAATAGAAAAAGATACGTAAAATATAATAAACTATAATATAACAAAATATAAGAAGTAATAAACTATAATGCATACATTTTAGGAAAAAAAAATACATATCCTTAATATATATCCTTAAATAAATATCCTTAATTGCAGTTAATTTCATGACAGTATCATAGTGAGAAAATCCTTAATCCACCAGCTGCAGTTCTGTATGTGTTTCTGAAGTCTATCTCAACAATTTCCCTCTGGATAAATACATTTCTTTTATCTTATCTTAAAGGCTGATTTCGCTGTATTTAACTGCAACATCCAAATCAATTGTACTATCTGCACCATAGATCCTTCTTTTAATTATCACTAATACCATGTTACTTTTTGACGAGTTTAAAATTAAACAAGATTAACAAGGTGGCTATATTTAAGAACACCATCTACCCTGATAATTATGCAAGAATGTAAAGTACTAGCAGCAGAATTTGAATTGAAATGATTTGAACAGAAATCATCAAATCATTTAAAGTCACGATTCGTTTAAATTTTAGTCTTTTTTTTTCCAGCAGTGACAGCTATGCCTATCGAGTCTTGATAACAGATTGTAGGTTTTATGCCCTGACAGGTCATTTACATTTTAAATGCTTCTTTAAAAATATAGGCTACATGGTATCAAGTGTGATATAACCACATATTTTGGGAGGAATGTACCACACTAAGGCTCTATGGTTAAATTTAAATAATATATTTAAAATGGGGGAATCGCCAATCCTGCTTTTGATTTCAATAATTGAAATTGAAAGCTTATTTCGATCGATTTGCGATTCAGAATTAAAATTGTGATACCCCTAGTTTTCTTTAAAGACTCCCAAACGGTGTTAAAAAAGAGATGAAAGATGAGATGAGACAAATGTCTTTTGGGCGCTCGGGTTTGCCTGTCAAATTTCAAATGATCATGTTAAACTGAAATCTTAGCAACGCTCGCTGTATTGCTCCTCCGTGTGCTCGGACTTCTAGCAACTTTTTTCTTGTGATGATGCGAAGCAACTATATATTCTTTTTTCTTTACCAGCAGCGGTCTCCGTTTGTGAAATCAAAGGCAGCTTGGCTTCGGTGGCAGCAGCAGTCTAAATTTAACATCTCTCTGCGAGAAGGGAAAGAATGGTTTTACTGCTTGTACACAGTCCCTCCATTCACTTCTGAGCCGAGGCTCGCTGTACTTCTCAAAAATGTCCATCACACTGCAGCGACCGGTCTCACGCTATATGATGAAAATTAATATAAAATTGGCGGTTATTATACCGTGTAGATTTGCTTATCTACATTGAAAAAATATGTTATTTATTTTCAAAAGGGAGTAAATAATATAATAATTGTATAATATCTCATACTGTTGCTACCCCACCAGAGACTGGATTTCTTTTTTGTTGTATGTATTTCTAATTTAGGGACTGTATGAAAATTATCGGGGTAGGGAGGGGCGTTGAATCTTGTTTCACTTTTTTAAAAAGCAGGGCCCTCCAGATCATTGCTAGAACTTTCTGTGGACTCTTCCTTCCCTCGACTTAGAAACAAATGCGACACCCTCCTCCAATATATTAAAAAAAAACATATCTGCATTGATACAATACATTTCATATCAATCATTTGGGAGGAAAAGGCAAAGAGCAGTTTGCAAAATTCGAAACCGTGTTGAATATTACTGCCAATCCATGAATAAAGAGCTTCTAAATAAACAATTATTAATGTCACTGAACCAATGGACCTGCACATGCATGTGGCTGAAGCTTTATATTTTCACCACACAATAAAATAATGATTAAAATATAGATCTGCAATGGGAAAATAAAAAAATGTATTGTGGCCATGTCAAAAAACATGACACGGTCAGAATAAATTGGTGAAATTGAGATCCGTCTACTTTGTCCTGAAGATCTGTGTGCGCTACATTTTTATGGGTATTCAGCATTGAAACTTTACTTTAGCGTTGTCCCCTTTTCATAAGCTGTTGCTAATCAGGCGTGATTCCTCCCCTGTGGAGTACGGATCGATACGCCCAGTGGAAATGTTGCAAAGCTAAATGTTTTTCCTGTTATTTAACAGTCGTACCCTGACGGTAGTTTAACATTAAACGTGCTGTGTTTAAGGTTACGGTGCTGCATCTGGAGTATCCAATGGACAAGGGCCACAGCATAATGGTAAACCCATCACACTCTGTCTTTATGAAACATGAACATTATTGCATTTGCAGGATTTCCACACACGCTGAAGCTTTTGTTCACAGCTGTCGTCATGTCATGATTTTTCTAGGAAGGAAACCTCAGAATGGTGGAGGCGTAGGACAAATGTTGATGCCGTCGAAAGGTAAATTAACAGCAATCTCTTCCAGCCATGAATTCCTCTGTCCCTGAGAATATTTATTCATTAAATATTTTATTCTAAGGTGTGGGTCAGGCAATGGGTGCACACAATGGATACGGTGGATACCCCACTAAAGGCATCGGTTAGTGATTACATAAATCTGCATGACAGATTGATCTGATTTTCAAAACTTTTCCTAATGTTGCACTCAGGCTCTAAACTTGCACCATCAAGTGCAAATGTAGAGCTTATATTCTAACGTTTCTCACCATATATCTAATCTGTTTAAGGCTACGGTGCAGCTGCTGGAGGAACCAATGGAGGAGGGATGAAAGGTAAGTTCGGCCATGTATCTGGGTTTACTCTATTTTAGAAAAATACTATCAATTATCACTCCGTAAAAACTATAGTTGAAGGATCTTTTGCTTATGTTTTTCCGTCTTGTGTTTTTAAGGCTATGGAGCAACAGCTGGTGTAACCAATGGACAAGGTGGTAAACCACAGGGTAAGTAACTCGATGTGGACCGCAGCTTTCTAAAATTGCTGGATTTGGCAGCAAATGTAAGATTAGTGGGTATACTCCTATGCATTTCAATGGCTTTTTGGCTGATTATACTCTAAATTGACAGAAAAAGAAGTGGATATACTCTGTTTACCTGCATATACCGCACATTGGAAACGTTAGCCTTCAGGGCTTTCTCCCATGTGCGTTTATACACCCTCCACTGGATGTTAAAAGTTGCTTTTTTGACTGTACTGCAGCACATTTTACTACGTTTTTTTCCTCCAATCTCTAAATGCATTGTTTCTAATCTAGGAGGAAATCCAGCAGTTTTACCCAGTGGAAATGGAGCAAAATCTAATGGTAGCTGTTACATTTGTCTAATCACAAGTTTGCATCTATTTTTACAAATAATTCTAATTTAACTTAATGATTATTTGCTGTAATATAGTCGCACTGTGATCTTTGTTGCAGGATACAGCGTTCAAGGCGGCCCGACCAATGGACAACAAATGAATGGCAACGGTATGAAACACGTCTTCTCATTGAGGACACGCACACACATGCGCACACACATGCGCACATGCACATACACACACTGAGGAACAACTGTTGAATGAAAATGTTCTTTATGTGGCAGGCTACGGAGCTCAAGCTGGTGGATACGGTGGACAAGGAACCAAAGGCAATGGTACTTTAGATTTCAGAATCAGATTTATTGTAAAGTAGTTTTCACATACGAGGAATTTGTTTTGGTGTAGTGGGGCATAACAGACAGAAATAGAAGATAAGAGGAAAAAACAAGACAAAACAAGGATCTGTACAAAGTGAGAAAAATACAACCACAAAAGAGAGGTGGTATAAATAACTCTAATAATAAATAATCTTACAATAAGGAATATTTAAACAGTATGTTCTGTGTGATTAAGAGCTGCATAGTTTAGAAAATATGTACAAGGAATACTGACAGGGAATGTGCAAATGTTCACAGTATAGACAGTATAAGCAGCATATGTAACGTGCAACTGTAACATTAAAAAAAGGGGGGTTTGTCTGCATACATGAGTATGCATGTACTTCATGTGCAACACATGATTTCTATGCAATATAAGCAATTTGTGATTGACTGCATGTTCTTGGAAATGGAGTTTAAAAGTATGCCACACTCAAACGGACATAGTGTAACTACATGCAGCTCTGATTGCTGAGATCATGAGAATATCAGGTGTTAAAAATGGTCATGTGAGAAAGCATGTAGCAGATGCTGAGATGCATTTAAACTCACACGGTTTCTTTAATCTCCAGGTTACGGAGCACCAAACGGAAACAGAGGCCATTTGAACGGTAAGTTCACAATTTCAGACAGACTGTCTGCTGCACGTACATTACTGTACATGAATGTACATTAATGTAGTGAATCTGTTTGAGGTCATTTTAAGGTTGTGCAACATTTCCAAATGCGTCTCTTAGTGTTGCTGTTGGTTTTCAGGTTATGGTCCTGCAGCAGGTGTTCTCGGTGGGAATGGAGCTAAACACAGTGGTGAGTGACCATTGATAATTCATTCAAATGATAATGTTAATTCATGGAAAACAATAATATATTATCTTTCATTTATTTGCTTGAAATGAAACATGATGAGGATTTTACATCAGATAACCTCCCAGTTTAGGCTGCAACTATTAATAACAATTCATATTTAATCATGGGTTGTATATTATTTCATAAATTAACCACTTGACAAAATATTTTTTTTAAATCACAGGATACCAAACCCAAAGTAATGTCTCAAAATGACAAGCAGCACAAAAACATCTTGGAAAAACATTTTATAATAATTCCTGAATCTGATGTCAAAACTAGCTTCTAATGATTAAAAAAAAAAAAAAAAAAAAAAGATGGAAATGTTTGTTTTTCTGTTTGTAGGTAATGGCGCTGCAGCTGCCGCACAAAATGGACATGGAACAAAAGGTAATGGTAGAGTAGCTCCGACAGCATTGTTTAGTAAAATCAGTGTCAGAATCCAACCAAGTTAAATGGACTTAATGTTGCTGCACAGACAGACAGTGATGTGTTTGTGGCACTGGATTAAAATTCACAGTGGATATCCAAAGACACACTTAAGTCTGAAAGGATTCAAATTTAAAACATATTCCCGTTTGTTGCTTTAAAAAGCTCCTGCTTTCTGCACCGTACACATTTTTAAAAACCTGAAGGAAATGATTGTTGTTCTGTCTGTGCTGTATGTTGATGAATTAAATGTTTGTACCAGGCTATGGTGCTGCATCTGGTGTACCTAATGGAAATGGGGCTAAAACCAACGGTAATGCCTGCAAAAACTGAACTTTAAAACAGACATTTAAGTAAATAAATGTGAATAGTATCACATCTTTGAATATATAACGATCGTTCTTTAGGTCAAGGAGCCGCAGCCGGCGGATCCAACGGCAATGGGGCAAGACCAAATGGTAAGAGAGCGGTTATGTAGAAATGAGCAGCATTTTGCGACACAAAACATGTTTTTCTGTTTGATTATAAGCGTGTGTATTTAACAGGACAGGGGGGAGCTGGGAGTAAACCTATGAAAGGATATGGACGACCACTTTATGGCGCAGGTAACTCATCTTCTGCCGCCTTGTTTTCCAGGTAATCGTAATATTCACATTAATACATGTGTACTTGTTTAGGTCCAGGTGTGGGGATGGGGCCCTCCAGAGGACTGGGAGTACCTCAGCTTGCCGGGAAAACACGTGAGTGACGACCACGACACGGTACTCAGGTCGCCACCTAATACACACCCGTAACACAATGTCTCTGTCTGTTCTCCCAGCATATGGCAGAAATGGTTATAATGGTTATGGAGCTCAACCCATGGGAGGTGAGTCATACTTCATACATATCACTGATGGTATGATGAATAAAACATACCTCAAATAGTGACCGGGGCCTTTATTTACCTCAGAGTGTAGCAGAGCTTTATTTATTTCTAATTCTTTCCGTTTGGTCGGACAATAACACTTTGGATGAGTGATCCAGAACAACAAGATGTTAATAATAGAATGATTATTGTTTAATTTATTAAATTAAAAGCAATGGAAATATACAGTATGCTTAGTTGGCATGCAAATATGACAGCCACCCGGAGTTAATCCGCCCTTGTCGACCACGCCCCCGAGCTGTTATTCGAGACCCGGCTTCTATTTGAAATGTTTGTTAATATATGTGTGTGTTTACTGTATTTATAGGCTACAATGGCGGTTATGGCGGCGCAGGTTTGGGTCTGGGACCTCGGTATGGAAACGGAAGAATGAAGGGACCGAAGACAGGTAGGAATTAGGGCCCGACCGATATGGAATTTTTGAGACCGATACAGATTTTTTTGATGGGAAAAATTCACCGATTACCGTTATGGTGCCTGATAAAGTGAATTTTTGAGCTGGAATGAAAATAGACCTTTTCTATGTGGATTGTGCAGCTATTTTGCACCGATATGACGATACAGAGGTAAAATAGAAACGAAAAGTTAATAGTACTATGTCAGTAAATTGCTGACCATTTAAATTAAGAACTACGTAATTACACCATTTCTAAGCATCGTTTTCTGCATTATATGTTCTGTAAAATAAGTTTTCATATCGGCACATATCAGACAACATATACACCGATACCGATAGATACCAATATCGGCTGATCGATATATCGGTCTGGCTCTAGTAGGAATATCCCGACTGTCAAATGAAAATTATATATCTTAAAGTTTCAGGTTATGGTGCTGCAGCTGGTGTGTCCAATGGACAAGGTGCAAAACCCAATGGTAAACCTATAAATAATATCCAATATAATATATCACATTCATTAATAAAATAGACAGGCCTCTAATTTTAAAATAATCTAAAATCTTGTAAAATGTAAAGGTTATGGTGGAGCCAGAGCCCCTAATGGGAACGGAGCTGTGCCAAATGGTGAGTCGACATGCAAGATATGATTATTATTATTATTATTATTATTATTATTATTCCATTTACAGTGTGAGGTTAATTATTCTTGCTGTTTGTGAATCTATTAAAGGTTATGGATACCTCGGTGGTGGAGCTACAAAGCCAGCAGCAAAACCAGGTAAATATGCAGTCAATCACATATATGTAATAATTTAAGTACAGTATTTTTCTTGAGCTATGGACACTTTTGTTTTTTTATCACTAATTTCTAAAAGAATATTTAAACCTTTAAGTTGTTACATAATTCTGAGGGAATGGTTATGAAGCTCTCAAATAGGAAAACAATAACGGAATTTTTAGAAACAATAAATAACTTTAGTTCAAATTCTGTGGATCTCTGTGACGCAGAGACAAAGTCTGATTTTATTTTTATTTTTTTTAGGCTATGGTAATATTCCAAATGGATATGGCGCCAAACACAACGGTACGGATGTCACTTCTTTTCAAATGTATTTATGATTCATAATACTGTTTTATTTTGATGACACCTCGATCAGAATATGAAGTAATTTGTTTTCGTGAATGTGTTGCAGGATATGGAGGAGGTGCAGCGAGACCGCAGCCAGGTAACACTTCTGTTGTCACAAAAAAACAGAGACAAGCTTAAACATGACACGGATGTTTTTGTAATGATTTGTTTAATCATAGGTTATGGAAACGGAGCTGTTTCCAATGGATATGGCGCTAAACCCAATGGTAACTGATCATATTTAGTGTTTTATAAAATGTTCAGAATGTAGAAGAATGTTTCAGTGAGATGGTGTATTTATGTGTTGTTATGTTTGACCCGAGGTTACGGAGCTGCAGCCGGTGTTACCAAAGGCTATGCAGCCAAACCCAACGGTGACAATCTGTTAAAATACGCACCTTTTATATACAAAAATACATAGTTTACTACTGTTATATATGGAAGACTGTTAAAGGACAATTATTTAGCTTTTCATCTTGAATAACTAGTTCTACCCCCGAGCTGTGACTGGACAGTTTTTCATTTTGGCATTTCCATTTCAAAAAAAGACAAAAGCTCCTCTGCACCTCTGCTAATCGTATTTTGCATTTAGCACTGGCAGATCTATGCTGCTCTCTGCTGGACAACACTGAAATATAACACACCTACAGAAGGCTAAAGGCTAAATTATTGTCTTTTTAATTTATGTTTTTCATTTAATTATGACCCAGTAAATGCATATATAAAAAGTAAATACTTATAAGAATGCATATTGGATTTCTTTCTTTCTTTCTTTCTTTCTTTCTTTCTTTTTTCTTTCGTTCGTTCGTTCGTTCTTTCTTTCTTTCTTTTCTTTCTTTCTTTTCTTTCTTTCTTTCTTTCTTTCTTTCTTTCTTTCTTTCTT